>LNAC01000552.1:242859-345729 GCA_002007465.1 Ailurus styani
TTTTTATAACAGGAGAGAAAGAAGGGTGGGTAGGTGCTGGGTGGGGGTGGGGGAGAGAAATCCTCAAGCAGATTCCCTGACAAGTGCGTGGAGGCCAATGCTGGGCTCGATTCCAGGACCCTGAGAACATGACCTGAGCTGAAATAAGAGATACTTAACTGACTGAGCCACCCAGGTGCCCCTGAGGATGTTTAATGTTACATCTTGGTGGGGGGGGGGGAGCAATGGTTTTCAGTAAATTGTCTCCCACTCTGAAAAGATCTTCGAGAAAGAAATAACATGGCAGCTTCCTGGTGGGGTTCTGGTGCTTGTGATTACTTGACTTGGTGTTTGTGATTACCCGACTTGCCTCTCAGAGGGGACTTTCTTAGGATCCTGAACACTGAAGAGGTTCTGGAAGTGCACAGACTGGGAGTTGATGGTTGATCTTTGGTGACTTAAATTACCTGCTGTGATTTTTGGGACAAAGTATTCTGAAGAGTTGCTCACCTTCTGGCATCCTTTCTACTTTCTTATTTACATGTTTGATTTTTCCCTTGAGTGCTTTTCTCTTAAAAATCTAGAGATGCAGACCACAGGAATGTTGTGTTCACTCTGAGTGTCACCCTGTAGACCCCCTGCCAATCTCCGCACTAACAGAAAGCTTAGAGGATAAAATTCAAAGTAAGATCCAGAGGGTGTTTAAAAAATGTCTCTGAAGTAACTAACTTGGTAGTTATCTTTCCTATATTATTATAACTTTAAAATGGCAAATGGTTTCTCCTCAAATTATCCATTTTTAATATATTGTATATTTCATAAGTTTAACCTATCCAGTCAATAATGTTAGACATTTTAAAAATAACTGATCCTCAAATTCCAATATTGACCGTGGTCCTACATGAATCAATACTAATCTTGCAGGCAAATTAGTCTTTACATTGACCAAAACAAAGTCATTATATGCATATTAGGTGCCACAACATAAATTGAATTAAGAGGTGGGGGGAAAACCTATATAGCCTTTTATATTACTTGATATTTGAGACTTCCAACCTTAATTCTTTACTACATTTTTACTGTTATCAAATTACTCCAGTGGCTAAACTATCAGCCATCTGCTCACTAAGTGAAGTAAAATATGTAAAGTGTCCTGTCCAATGTCTGGCACATAAAGGGGTTCATTAAATATTATATTCTTACCTACTTCAATTTTTATCTTTCAAAGTGAGGATATTAAGAATCTAACCAATTCCATTATATAGGTGTAATCCTAGAGAATTTGGCATTGGAATCGAGCACCAAAAGCTGCCCTGTAATTTGTCTGGCTTATTCTTTGAGTGCGGAGTTGGGTGGAACTTATAAATTGGGGAAGCGTTGAATTCTTTTGTAAGAGCATGTGTCGCCCCTCTTCTACCCCCTCCAGGGCACTGCCCATTTGATCGTGGTGTGTGTGTTTCTGTTGAAAACTACAAGTGTGTTGTGTGTGTCTTCTGTGTTCCTGCTCTCCCTGATGCACATACGCACAGTGTCAAATATAGAATGCAAAGATCCATACAGCACCAAAATCATCTTTATGTAGTAAATGAGTCAGTCCTGAGATTCTGACTATACATGTTGAAATAAGAGATCTCTGTTCTGTATTAATTCATTCTTAAAATTAGTAGGTTGAGTCATATAAGTTGTTAAGCCATTTTTGACTTTGAGAAAAAGTCAAACTCATGTCTTGGCCTCTCCTAACATACCTAGTCCTTTCTGTGCCAGTCAGCAGCCCTCCACCTGTGAATAGACCATATAATGCAATGGGCTAATACTGTAATTTTTGCTTAGTCAGAGTGTTGCGTTTTAGGGTTTTGTTTTTGGCTGTACTTTCAATTCTGTTCTCCTAACCTGCATTGCTTAGTGGGGTTCTCTTTTCACTCCACAGAAGGTTCTCTTTCTTTTCTGTGACTGAAGACACCTGGCCTAATATTTTATGTTTAGGTTTAGGTTTATGTTTACCAAAAAGGGAGAACCTTGACTTAAAAATAACTTTGGTTGTCTGCCGAGCAAAAAATCTCAGAGATAAATAAATGCTAAGGACCTCAGTCTCTACTTGGAATGAAAGAGAAAGGTAAAAAGCAAAAGGCAGACTAAGAATCAGTATCTCAAAAAACACAGCCAGATACGTGATCCTTTAATCTTTGGTATATCATATGAGGAAATGATGATTTCCAGCTAATCTTTTTTTTTTGCGGGGGGGGGAACGCTCCTAACAACATTACATATTCTTGGGTACATGAGGCAGAGATGCACATGGGTGGGGGAAATGGATGGTTTAAGTAAACTGATGCTTCATAACTTGTAGGTGATTAACTGCTTCCTCTCCTTCCCCGGCAGCTACTCCTGGACCAATACTCTTGTTGATACACTAACTATGGAGTACTTGAAGTATGAAATAAAGAACTCAAGATCTCAAATTCAATCTGTTATTTGATACAGTATACCTAAAACTTTCAATAAATATAAGAACAGGAGAAAAGATAATTATGCATCTATATGTGTTGTACGATAAAAATGATGCTTTGGGGATTAATAGAGATATTTACAGGTAATTATATGCATAACTGCAATTATAACTAAAACAGTTATGAAGGAAATAAGGATTTCTCATTGTCAACACCTGTGTGCACACTATGGTCTCTGTCATTTAATGTGATGGAAATGCTGCTTGTGAAAATCTAGACTAGATTGACAGACTTGCTACATACGAGGGGTAATGTCTTATATTGTATCCATATTTTAATGATCAGATAAAGACCAGTATTCTATAATTATATTGACAGGAGCAGAGGAAGAAATTTTAAAGCAATTTTAGCAAGTTCAGAATACCATTTTTAACTCTTACCCAAAATGAATCAAGTGATTTTTAACTTTCAGAACTCACATTCAGCCCTTCATCGATAGCCATTCCAAAACTTACCCTGTAAGAATGTTTCAGTTTAAATTGTCTTTTGATTGAAGAAATTGATTCCAGATCTATGAATTTCCTATGTGTAGAGTTTTTTTTGATGGAAAATAAAATGGATAGTTCTTTGTCAAAATGTAAAGTGTCTATTAAAACCTTTTGAGGATAGAAAGTGTCAAAATAATCATCTGCTTTGTTGATAATTGTTTCTCTGGATCTTGTTAGACCAATCAGTAGAAACTCTGTCCTTCCAAACTTCTCAGTTTTTTTTTCTTCAGACCTTATTACCATAAAAAATAATGCATTCTTTCATTGTATTAATAACTGTAACATAATTAAAAATACTGAAAGTATATGATCAGTTAACAAGTCTGGGTGTCAGATTTTCATCTTTGGGCATCAAACCGTTATTACTCTTCAGAAAAACTAAGTGTGTGTTTCATACTTTAGACATTTGCAGCAGAACTTTCCCCATGATAAACCTCGTACTTGAGCATGCAATATTAGTTGTTTATGATCATCTTCCGTATTATCCTATGATAGAGGAGCTCTCACTTGACATACACTATATGATTTACATAATTCCCATCTTTTGTTTTATCAATTACTAAGTACACTGTTAAGTATCCCTTGTATCTTTTTCCTAGCAAGATTTCTTTTCAATGACAGAAGCAGTCTATCATTTACATTCTGGTATAAACTAATTAATCTGTGTAAATACTCCAGAACATTTTGGATTTTGCTTCCACAAAAACTTAAACCCCAAACGTTTGCCAGTGCCAATTACACACTTGCTTGTTGAGGCAACATCACCTGTTTACTAACAATTTTTGTACTTATGGCAGGTCGGTAAATAGTTCATCAAGCACTCACCTATGGACTTGACTTTGAGAAGCACTGATCTAATGAGATGTTGCAAAAACTCTTTAGGCACCGGAAGCATTTTCATTAATGCAGAGTGAATGGGACAGTAATTCCTTTGCCCATTAACCATTGTTGCCACATGTTATCCCTGTCTTTTCATTTCCAGGATTATCCCTGTTGCCCATTTTAGAAAGCTTTTATTTATAGAAGTGATTGGCTAAGACCTGGGGATGTATATGAGGCTTCCTTTGGCCCTTCGGGTGTCCCTTCCCTTAAGTCCCTAACATGGTAATGGATATATAATAACTGCTTAATTCTACTTGATTGGTCAGTTTGTCTTGTTTTTTATGAATCTGTATGAAATGTCTTCCCAAATTTCCAAGTTGACCTTAAATGCAGTCAGAAAAGGAGACTTCATTTTATACTTCAGAATGCCTCACCCTGTTGAATAAGGATGTTGGATAAGAGTTAGTTAGGGACATAGCCAAATTTGTCTAGAGCAGTTCTAAGAATGATTACACATCCGTGATTCTTGAACTGACATCCTTTACTTCCTTTTCCTCGTTGATATCCCTGTACCACAACCTTTAGGGAAACTCCTTTCTGAGCTAAAAGTGTCCAGAATTAGCTTTTAATGATTTGTCATTGTTTCAAGGCCTTAAAACTATTATACTTTTTAAAAAAGATTTTATTTATTTGACAGAGAGCGAGATTACAAGTACCAGAGAGGCAGGCAGAGAGGAGGAAGCAGGCTCCCTGCTGAGCAGAGAGCCCGATGTGGGGCTCGATCCCAGGACCCTGAGACCGTGACCTGAGCTGAAGGCAGAGGCTTTAACCCACTGAGCCACCCAGGCACCCCTGCTATTAAATTCTTTTAAAAGAAGACTCAATTATAACTAAGGGCTAACTATTATAATGTTGCATATCTTAATATAGGGAACCCAAGATGATAGGAATTTGAGTTTTCTATTATTTGAGTTATGGAGGGTCCCGCTCTGGAAAGCCTAATCATTTCTTTCTGACTAGAATTTTGTTAAAATCAAGTATCTTTAATAAAAGCAGAATTAGTTACTATATTTGTGTGAATGAATGCAGTCAACTAAATGTAGACTCCCACATGGGAGCCTTTGAACTAGAAGCCAGTTGTTTTCTGGGCATAGCTGCTTGTCGGGGATTACTAAAGTAGGCTTCTGTTAGATTCCTGTCTTTTAGTCTTGCCCCCACTCCACCTCAACTTTCTTTACCTACCTCTACCAGAGAAAACAGCTCATATTATCCTATTTCAAAGTTCTTCTGTAGCACCAACTGGATTTTTTAGTTAAGGACTTCTTGTTTTTTTCAGTGATATTGGTATTGTGGTCATGTTAAAAAGAAGTTCTTATTTTCTGTTTAGGATAGAAATGAAATAAAAATGTGAATTTTTAAAGAGAAGTTAAAGAATTTTAAAAAATTTTTGTTTTCTTTGGCCTTTTTAAAGAATTTTGTTTTCTTTGGCCTTTTTAAAGAATTTGGTAAAATACTTTTTTGAAAACAATTTAAAGTAATTACTATATGAAAAAAATCCTTCAGTGGCATCTCATTGTTTATAACACCTGTCTTTTTTTAACAAAGCATTAAAAGTTCTGCCTACTTTTCAGTCATATTCTATTAAAATTACTCATAGTTCTGCATTCCAAATATATTAAGGTATTTGCAGTCAGTTTTCTGTTTTAATATTATGTGTGTCTGTATTCTGTGTTAAATACATTTTTCTCCTTAGCGTTGCTGACTCCTGTGCTGCTTTAGTAACTACTGCATATACATGATACTGAATCTTGACTATATCGTACTAAATGGTATTTTTTGACCCGCTTTTAGACAGCTACTTGAGAGCAGATCTAGTGTTGCTGGTCTTTATTTGGAGCTGCATGTTGTAGGCACTTAATAAATGTTGGTGTGATGAATAAATTAGTAACCCCAAAGAGTTTGCTCTTACCCAGTTTACATTTTTTGTTATGTTTAACTCTCAAGGCAAAGTTTCTAAATAAGAACAAATCTCTGTGCTTCAAACTCAAGTAGGTCATGGGGTTGAGACTTAGATATTCTCCCTTCCTTTTCACCAAAATCTTTGTCACTTCCCCTAAAAACATCTAAAACTAGAGGTTAGGACATATAAACATGAATGTATTCATTTATGCTCTGTTAAAATAAAACCTCCATGTAATATATATTTTGGTGTTTTTAAAGACCTTTCTTCAAGAATTTCTTTATGTGGACTATGCAAGAGTATAATATACACAGATTTCCCAGTTCCCAAGAATATCTCAAATACATTCTCTGTAAGTGAAGTTAATATCACAAATTATGGCTAGGAGGTTTAACATTAAGAAATACTGCAAGTATGTTAGAACTTGTTTGTTTTCCACCCCCCCAGGGGTACAGGTCTGTGAATCATCAGGCTTACATCTCTTTCACAGCACTCACCATAGCACAAACCCTTCCCAAGGTCCATAACCCATCCATCCTATCTCTACTCTCCCACCCCCCAGTAACCCTCAGTTTGTTTCATGAGATTAAGAGTCTCTTATGGTTTGTCTCCTTCCCCATCCCATCTTGATGCATTATAATCTTAAAATGCAGAACAGTAAAATAGTGCCTCACAAGGGAGCTCTTGACTCGTATGCATTGATACATTGGAAGTTTATTTGAAGAAATGGAGAAATTTGACCAGTCTTGGAAAATCAATTAACTTATTTCTTAAGACTAAATTTCCCTTACTTACAAAGCCCTTATTTATTCCCCCCAAAGGTACTATTTTGGCTGTTTTATCTAAGGAACATTTCGTAATCAAAAAATGCTCATACCACACACAGCAAGTGCAGATTCCTAAGTACAAATTTAATTCTTGCCAAACATCATGAGCTTGAAATATGAAAACATAATTAGAGAATAATGAAAGTGTCTTTTTCTCAGGCTGTTTCTTTACAACACCGGGGAGGGGCACAGGGAGGGCAGTTCCCATTCAGCCTAACCACTCACAAGGTAAGAAGGTAGACCTACATTTCTTAGGTCTAGTATCAATCTGATAGCAATTCTGATATGGTAATGATTGTTTCACTAAATCATTGCAATAACATAATACCTGGGATTTGGTTATAATAGCTTCGGGATGTTTTATGTTCTTCTTTCTACCTGAATTTCTATATAGTTGACTTTTTTCTTCCTAATACCAAAAATTACAAAAAATGATTTAACATTTTGCTTCCAACTAAAAGTTATTTGTGGTTAAAAAAATCTTATTTGTAAGCTACTTGAATGATCTATGTTTGTTGATAAAGCAAGGAGACCTTTTTCTTTTGTTGATTCACTTCACGTTCTATTGAAGTGGATACCTATTTTTTCAGTAATAGTATAATCTTTTAGGAGATAAATTTCAATATGATCTTAAAGCACTGAATCTGAAAATACATTGTTCTAGATTAGATATATATTAGCGATATTGATAACTGAAATTGAGTTAGATTTCCTGTAATTTCTGTTTCTCAAAAAGTCAATTGTAGACCTTTATTGTATTACTTTATTGTATTACTTTATTGTATTACTTTATTGTATTACTTTATTGTATTACTGTAAAATGTGTAATCATCTAGATTCTTAAAAATATTTTTTGGGGGGCACCTGGGTGGCTTAGTTGGGTAAGCATCTGACTCTTGATTTCAGCTCTGGTCATGATCTCAGGATCATAGGATCAAGCCCGGCATCAGGCTCTATGCTCAATATGGAGTCTGCTTGGGGTTCTCCCTCTCTCCCTGCCCACCACCCCTGCCCCCACTTGCACACTCCTTCTCTCTCTCTCAAAAAAATACAATCTTAAAAATATATTTTTAGTTACAAATAGAAGTCTTCCTGACTAGCATATCTATGTACTTATATAAGGCCATGTAAAATGAAATTTCATAAAATAATTTTGAGAATGTTGAAATGGAAAGCAAATGTCCTTAAAGTTGATGGCATACAATAAGAATTACAAAGTAAGAATTTAAAAAAAATTTCTAGTTTTTTATTAGAGATAGCTTGGGTGGGTAAGAAGAGGGAAGGGAAAAGCAAGTGCTAGAATCAAAAGACGTGATTGGATTAAAAAAAAAAAAAGACCCATCTACCTGCTGCCTGCAAAAGACTTCAGGCCTAAAGACATATACATATTGAAAGTGAAGAGAAAGAAAAAAATTTCATGCAAATGCAGGCAAAAAAATTACACTAGGGTAGTAGTACTTATATTGGACACGGTAGACTTTAAAACAAAGACTGGAGCAAGAGACAGAAGGGTGTTATATAATGATAAAGGTGTCAATCCAACAAGAGGAAGTAATGCCTGTGAATATTTATGAATCCATCATGGAGCTCCTTAATGTATAAAGCAGATATTAACAGACATAAAGGGAGAAATAGACAGCAATACAGTAAAAGGGACTTTAATACCCCACTTACATCAGTGGATCAGTTATCCAGAGAGAAAGTCAGTAAGAAAATAGCTTTGAATGATATGTTAGGTTAGATGAACCTAACAGATGTGTACCAAGCTTTCAATCCAAAAACAGTAGAATACACATCCCTTTCAATTGTACATGGAACACATTTTCTAGGATAGATCAGGAGATAGAGCAGGAGAGTGGGGGATTAGGCAAAATAGGTGAAAGGGATTAGGAAGTACAGATTCGCAGTTATAAAGTAAATAACAAGGATGAGAAGTACAGCATAGGGAATATAGTCACTAATACTATAATAACTATGGTGAAAATTTGTGAGTACACTTCACACATAATGGTGAGCATTGCATTATGTACAGAATTGCTGAATCACTGTCATATGCCTAAAACTAATATGTAAACTATACTTCAATTAAATATAACACAATTAAAAATAACACAAGGATTAAAGATATGGCCTAAATTAAATTGTTACTAATCTTAAAATGCATTGTGTATTTTTAGCGTATTTTGATTTCCTTAAACATTTAAAAATGTTAGACAAGTTCAGAAATTTAAAGCAAGCATTATTTCAAAGATAATATTTAAGACCAATTAGAATGGTGTTTGGGAATGCGTGGGATAAACATTCAGAGGAATAATGGTAGGTTTAAGTCATCTAGCTTTGCCACATCTACCATTTATTTTACCCGTAAGCCTTCTCATTCACTTTAATTGAAAAGTTGGCGCATAATAGTCTATTCCTTTTCAAGATACGCTGTTATCTTAGGTGACTTGAACATCTCAACTGGTGAACCAGCACTTCTCTGAGTATCTCAATTCCAGTGATTTCCACTTTTCATCCATCTTAGCCATCGACTCTCTTGTTTGTATGGGAAGAAATGTTAATATTAGAAATAGTGGGGGAAATATATCTCTTTAGTGGCCATCCATTGTTTTCTTTCCTACCCTTAAATTTGTATTCTTCTAGTACAGTTCTGTTTGCTTTCATTTATTTTTCCCTTGGGGATCCAAGGTGGTTTGTCTTGGTGGTTCTCTGCCTGGAAAACACCCATGGAACCAATGTATTGCTCTCTCCTCAGGACAGTAAGTGGTTTAGTCTGTCCTACAATGGTCTGATGACTTTTGATCAGAGTATTTGTGGAAGATTAAGAAAGACCTTTGTGTTTCTTAACTGGATGTGATTAAAAGGATAGGAGGTTGAGGTTCCTGTGGTTCTCTGAAGGAAAAGGTTTGAGCTGACTGTTGTAGCTGGGAATGAAACAAAAGAATAACTTATACATAAAAAAGAAGATATACCAAGTCCTCATATTTGAGCTTTGGGGCCTCTGGAATTAACTCATCTCTTGGATTTTTTTTATTTACTTGAGTCAATACATAGTTTTTTTCCTTTAACTACTTTTGTTTCTGATACTTAAATCAGCCATTCCCAAATGATAATATCTGTAACTTTAATTGAGAATCTATTTTAGATCCTAACTTCAGCTAATCTGTTAACATTTGTCCCATTTCACATACTCTTCAGCCTTACTGAAATTGCTCATTTCTTTGCTCTTTAATACCTGCTGGGATAGATTTTGGCATTTAGTAGGTCTTCATAGATCTCTGTCGATAAGGAGTTAGTGATAGGACTTTGCTATTTAGCCCCCTCCTCTCTTTGGTGCTTTCTTTAATCTCACTTACATGATATCACTATTTTGTCAACAATACACCCTACTCCATTGTCCCACCTTTCACCTCATCCACTTGGGGAAATATTACTTCTTCATCACTCCAACTGTCCTGTCTTCTCCGAAACACCACTTTGGCTGCTAAGCACAGAGGAGTTAGGCCTTCTACTTTTATATGACATGAACTCTATCAGAAAGAATCTAATTCTTGACTGTACACCTATAATTTAACTTTACACCATACTTTATCTTTTCCTCCTGATACAATGAAAAGAGTGAGTGTTCTAAGATTTATTTCTCCATCTGGGCTGTGGGTTCCATTTTCTACTAGTTGGTCTTGGATCTTTTGTCAGTTACATCTTCCTAATGTTTTTCATCTCTACCTTCTTAATTTTACTTTCTTGTTAACATTTATATTCCTCTTGTTTCTCCTTCAAATTTACATTCCCTTCTAGATTTTGTTCCTCTCCCTTCTCAAAGCCAAACTTCTTGGAAGAATTGTCAACGCATCTTGTCTGAAATTTTCTCTCCTGCCATTTTATTTATCAATTCAGTGAAATCTTGGTTATGCTTATATTCTCAGCTGTTACTGCTCTTATCAGGAAAAACTAATAACATTTCTCCATGATCTAATTGATCTCAAAAGTGAAATAAGCACTCTCATTTTCCTTTTATTCTTACAAAATCCTTCTCTGAAAGGTCAGGCTATACCTGGTCTCCCTTTCATAAGCTACCATAGCTTCCTGTATTTTAGCTTCAGTTTCTTGATTACATAGAGTAATTACATATTTGCATGATGGTTTTACTAATGTCTTCCTCTTCTACCACCTTCTGTCCTCTCTGAGAGATGTTGCATATTGCTCAGTCTTTTATTTCTAGAGACTCATGAACTTCTTGCTACATATAATTTATTAAGTAAATGTTTTTAAATGACTGTAGAGATATTATTTATCTCAATATAGTAGGCAGAGTAATGGCCTCCAAAGATGTGTGTGTCCTCATATTCAGAACCTGTGAAATGACATTTTACATGGCAGAAGGAACTTTGCGGATATAATTAAATTAAGGATTTTTCAAGAATTGAAGGAGAGATTATTCTGGAGCATCTGGGTGGGTAAAATGTAACAAAGTATTCTTATGAGGGAAAGAATAAGGCAGGAGAATCAGAAGATGTGACAGAAGAGGGTGGAGTGATGTAGTTATGAGTCAGGTAATGCAGATTCCCTCTAGAGTGGAAAATACGAGGAACAGTGTATACCTTTCAGCCTTCAGAAGGAGTGGAATTCTGTGAGCACCTTGTTTTAGCTCTTTGAGACCCATTTCAGACCTCTACCTCCAGAGCTTTAAGATAATTGTGGTGTTTTTAAACTACTAAATTTGTGGTAAATTGTTACAGCAGCAATAGGAAACTAATATATTCAGTAATTCAATTACATTACTCTTCTGCCTACTGTGTTGGACATGTGTTCTTCTCCAAATAAATTTCCACATTCTCAATATTAATGACTTATACCACCAGAAAATGGCTTCCTTCTTCTTAATCACACTAGCCTTATTTTGATTACATGCTAGTAACTCTAAAAGAATGTTACAAGTTGACACAGCTTTCAGTTCCCCAAATAGTTATAATCTCTATTACCTCAAATTATGTGTATTCTGTTCCCTTGACCTTCAAATTTCTCCCATCTGACCACTCTCTAAAAAAATAAGGATGTGTGTATAGTTTACACAGAAAATATTGGAATGTCCTTTATTTCTAGTGTTCATGTAACTTAAAAATAGAATTTTTGTCTATCAGTTGAACATTCTAAACTGCCTTAATATCTGACATGATATAATCATACCAAGTGAAAAGTGAGAGAGACTTAGAGTTTATCTAACCCAAGCTTTTAATTTTACCTATGAGGAAACAGAGTCCTTACTGATGTGTTTTTCTTGATTGATGGCAGGCAAATGAGGGAGATGATAAACCAGCTGTCATAGCCTCCTCCACTACTCTTGGAAGGTCAGAACAGGGAGGGATAAATAGACCTTACGAAACACACATACACCTACAGAAATTCTCACAACTCAGGTTAGACTGGAGTTTTTAAAATTGTCATTCTTGCTGAAGATGATTTAAAATTGTCATTCTTGCTTAGTTCTGCCTCGTGCCTGCAGTGAAGATGATAGTGGTACAGGTCATGATTTAGGGATAGATCTAGATTTTATGTGGCCTAAAGCTAAAAGCCTAAAGCAATTTCAGGAGCGCTTTTTTAGGAAAAATATAAAATCACAAATACAGATTTACATATGAAATGATTACCTAGAGAAGAAATCAGAAGTTACATGTCTTTAAAAGCTGGCAAATACTGTGGCCAGTATTTGTTTGCTGGCAAATATGGTGGCAAATACTGAAATAACTTAATGCTAAAGCAGTTAATGGTTAATTAATTAGCTAAAACATTTCTATATATGCTTTCCTATATTTTGGCTGCATATTCTGATCACCTTTTCATAGGACAACAATTTTAGATTTTCTGTAAAAAGAAATAGTGGGAAGTTTTTTCTCCAGTATAGTTTGAAATTTTACTTTAATAGAAAAGTTTCTTTTAGTCTCACAACATTTTATCAGTAATGTCTAGTAAATTTTTAAGATTGTGGGAGTTGTGATGACCTCTTTGAAGTTTTTTTACTTAGGAGTTAAAAAGCTGTGATAATTTTCCAGTGATCGGCTCCTGGCTGCTTTTGAGCATACCTGTCTTCTATCCACATGCTTCTGGTGTTAGGCCCTAGAATGAACCTTCAAAATACAACTAGATTCTTGGGCCCTTTACTTCTGTGAAAAAGTCACTGGCAGAGTGGTCATTAGGAGTATAATTGGTATTTCCACATAGCTAATAATTACACACATATTATGACCACAACTCATGTAAGTCTATTTTGTTAAACTTGTTTCCAGAATCCATCGTTCCTTGGCTGAATATCAAAAGATGCTTTGTAGTCAGTCCAGTGGCACCCAAAATATGGGAAAGATTGAGCAGAAGCAAAGTGAAAAAACCCGTGGTTTAAAATGAAAGTATTTAAAATATCTAATTTGAAAAAAAACCCCACAAAAACAATAACAACAAAAACAAAAACACACACACAACAAAACAACAACAAAAAATAACAAAACAGTCCCCCACAATGACAATAACAAAAAATCTTAAGAAAACTGTGGGACCATGTGAACGTATTTCCATGATCTCCCAGGACTTGAGAAGACTTTCATGGTATCAGGAGCCTTAAAAGCTTATTCTTCATTAGCTTGGTGATGCATTTCTCTCTGACAGTATTTTACATAAATAGCATTTCTTAGTTTGTGTGAATTGAAGCCTGAGATGACCCAATTACTTCTTTGGGAACAAATATTTGGAGTGAAAGCTAATTCAGAACTCTTCTGGGAAACAGGAATAGTGATATGGTGATAGTTAAAAATGGAATAAATTACAGGTGTTAGCTCTTTCATTATTGTCGAATAATTAAATGTTCGTGATGCTGGCTTCCCCTTATGCTTTCTTTGTCATCATGAACGTGAGGAGTACTGCTTTGACACAGAGAATTTAATCTTCAGTAAAACATTGAATAGAACAGAGTCATGATTTCTCAGTAGGTAGCTTTTCTAACACCATTTAAAAATATTCTTTGGGTATCTGACTCTTTAAAACTATTACTCTGCTACAATGAGATTTTAATAGTGTCTAGATGACCTGATGGAATACTGCAGAGTTCACTGTAAAAAACAAAAAACAACTTTGTATACATGTCCCAACTATGTACCTAGACTTGCAGCCCTGTGTTAGACCACAAAATATTTCATACAGATGCATTTGAAAGTTTCCATTAACAACTAGGTATGAGCTCACGAATCCTAGAAACTTAATAGATGTTGATTGAACGAATTAATGTACGAAGAGTAATTATCACTTTGCTGCAAGAATAATTTAATTTCAAATTTACTGGTTAATTTAGGAACAACTGTAGTTAAATATTTTAAAAATGTAATAAATATGTCTTTGGTATGAGACTTTTTTTCCCCCCCCTGACATTTTCAACTTACTTTCCAGTCTATCTTTTGGGAGAACAAAATAAAAAAATATAAGCTGAAGAATAGTATTGATGGTATATATTCTTAAAATAAATTTTAGAAAGGAAACTCTGCTTCTGAGTTGGTAGCATCAAAGTTTGCAGTAACAACCACAGTGCTTGACATTTGTATGACTGTCATGGTAATTCTTAGTGCTGTTCACCAAATGTTATTGGCTCACCACTTTCTGGGCTCAGGATAGGACTGACATTTCTCAAAAGCTGAGGAAATTAGATAGGTCCTAATATTTGTTTTGGCCAATGAAATGTTGAGCAGAAGTAAAAATTTGAATTCATGAGTGGTACAGAATTCTGTACTGTTCTCTACTTCCCTTGCTCTCTCCCCTCACTCCCCTGTCTCTCTTTAGCCTTTGGCAAATTGTAAGATGGAGTTGTAGTCTCTCTTAGCTTGAGCCCCAGGAAGACCACAAAATAGAGCAGAACTCCCCCCAACCCCAACTGAAGTGAACAGATACATAGTATGAGTGAGAAATTGTTACTTGAAGACAGTGAAATTTGGAGATTGTTTGTAACTGCAGCATAACCTAGCCTATTCAGGCAATATAAACCCATTTATATGTCTATATAGGTTAGATAGATACATGAATATGATACAAAATAAATCAGAATACTACTTAAAAATTGTCAGTTTTTGTAAAATACGCAGAG
Organism: Ailurus styani; assembly: GCA_002007465.1. Classification (NCBI taxonomy): domain Eukaryota; kingdom Metazoa; phylum Chordata; class Mammalia; order Carnivora; family Ailuridae; genus Ailurus; species Ailurus styani. The sequence goes on from LNAC01000552.1 coordinate 257,562, forward strand.
TACTAAGGCCTTGGGGTTGAATTTAGGCAGTGTTACCTGAATTAATCAAATCATGGTAAGCCTTATAAATCTCAATATTTCTTAACACAGCTTCTAAGGTATCCTTTGAGTATCTTTATTTTTCTGTTTGCTCCAAGCATGAATAGAAACATTTTGAATAACTACAAAAGTTATATTTGTAGAATCATGTACAACGTAATCTGTAAAAGTAGAGTTAAATAGCCTTTCCGAATCTTGATAGTATTCGTGGTACCCTGAACACCCTGATATGAAATCCATTTGATTGGAGGCTTGTCATGGCTGATTGGCAAATCATATGGGCTATGCATGGAGAAATTGAGATGAATCAATTAGGATAAAATGGATTTAAGCTAGCGTTAATATTTTTGGAGATGGAATCTTATTTAGATCCTTATACTGACTATATCCATTAATTATGTACTTCTAATAATGGATAAGAAAACAAAGGGCAGCTTTATAGATGATATTAAGGGGCGCCTGGGTGGCTCAGTGGGTTAAAGCCTCTGCCTTCGGCTCAGGTTGTGATCTCAGGGTCCTGGGATCGAGCTCCGCATTGGGCTCCCTGCTGAGCAGGGAGCCTGCTTCCTCCTCTCTCTCTCTCTCTGCCTGCCTCTCTGCCTACTTGTAATCTCTCTCTCTCTCTGTCAAATAAAAAAAAAATCTTAAAAAGCAGATACACTAGTTTGTGAATAAATGACCACTGCGTCTCACAATACTACATTCTCTTCATATTTATTATACAAATTACTTTTCTTTTATATGGATATTGAGAATTTCTGTGAGGATTTTAGTAGGAAAGTTGCTATTCAGAATTTAGCTGTTTTTTTAAATATCTGAGGTTAATCAAGAATAGTTTTCCATATTTTAATTTTCTTAATCTCCATATTTAATATTTTCCAAGAAGACAAGCAGGTAAGAGTGGGAGTGTGGTGGTTATTAGATCACATATGATAACTTAAAATTATTCAGCACTTTCGGCAAGTTAGTTGAAGAGGATGAGAAGGTATATTTTTACTACATTCACACAGATAAGTTTATCATTTCTTTTGAAAAAACTCCTCTGTAGCTCCTAGTGCTGAATCTTCTCCTAATCTACTTTTGAAATGTAGCGAGTTTTTCTTCTTGGAACTTTGGAGTGATTTCTTCAGTTCCCTGGTGCTTAAAAGATCAGTATCTAAGCCTTCGATTCCTAAAATAGTCTTCTTAGATAGACTACAAACTTCCAGTTCAATAGATCTTAATTTGTTTTGAAAATAAACTCCCATGGGAATCTGGAAGCTTTGGCTCCTCTCTTTCTCCTTCCCTCTGCCCCCTTCTACCTTTTGATCATTCGTCTTCTAATTTTCTACCAATCTCACTCAGCTCTCCTACTCTGTGGGGGCCCTAAGGCATAGCTTCAGTGTTGATACTAGGATTAACCCCCAGTTCAAACCCAGCTTTTTGTTTTGCCTGGTAAATTTTTATTTTATTTTTTTAATTATTTTTTAAAATTATGTTAGTCACCATACAGTACATTATTAGGTTTTGATGTACTGTTCCATGATTCATTGTTGGCATATAACACACAGTGTTCCATGTAATACGTGCCCTTCTTAATAATCATCACTGGGCTTATCCATCCCTTCCTCCCCCCCACCCCGCCCAAACCCTGTTTGTTTCTCAGAGTCCATGGTTTGTCTCCCCCTCTGACTTGCCTCCCCCTTCCTTTTTCCCTCCCTTCTCCTGATGTCCTCCAGGCTATTTCTTCTGTTCCACAAGTAAGTAAAACAATATGATAATTGACTTTCTCTGCTTGACTTATTTCACTTAGCATAATCTCCAGTTCCACCCATGTTGATGCAGGAGTTGGGTCTTAATAATTTCTGATGGCTGAGTAATATTCCATTGTGTATATGGGCCATATCTTTATCCATTTGTCTGTTGAAGGGCATCTCAGTTCTTTCCACAGTTTGGCTATTGTGGACATGGCTGCTATGAACATTGGGGTGCATGTGACTCTTCTTTTCACTACATCTGTAGCTTTGGGGTAAATGCCCACAGTGTAATTGCTGGGTCATAGGGTAGCTCTATTTTTAACTTCTTGAGGAACCTCCATAACTGGCTTCCAAAGTGGCTGTATCAACTTGCATTCTTACCAACAGTGTAAGAGCAAACCCAGCTTTCACATTTGCTTCTAAGTCATAGTGTTCTGATCTGGTTTCAGGATTTTATTTTTATGTCTGCTTGTTTTTATGGAGAAGCTCTAATTTTTTCCTTTAATTTCTGAAAACCAGCAAAATATTAAAAGCATGTTTTGTACTGGATTCAGTTATTCTATAGCAGTAAGACTCTTCAGGATATCTTATCCAATATATATGATCAAAAGTAGAACCATAAATGAAGTTGTTGAAATGTGTTGACAATTTTTGAAACAATGATGTATTGTTAAAGCACTTCATTGTATAACTCCTAAGTATATTAAAATACTTAATTCTGGAAAATTATGATAGTTTATTAATCAACATTGATATTGCTATAATTACATATTTTATACTGGGTAGAGCCAGTTCTAAGTATTGCTTTATTCTTCTGACTTTTCTGCCTGAATGCGCCCATTTAACAACAGAGTGCATGTCTTACTGATCTTTGTTATTTCAGTGCCTGATGCATTGCAAAGTACAGTTTAAGTATCCAGAAAAAATATTAGATGAGTGTGTACATAACTACCTGATACTGTAGTTGCACTATGAATTGAATGAAATTTTGAGAGTTGGGTTTATTTTACTCACTATTAACATTGTTCCGTTGGAGAGCTTGGCTCATTTAGTCTAGTTAACCTTAATTTGTTAACCACAAATAGTTATTGAATAAGATTTTTGTGCTAGGCTTTTGTGTGGAAAAGAAAGGCCTGAGTGGAAGGCTGGACCTTGACTGGTGTCTGGGAACTTGAATAGTAATCATTTTTCTATAGTGATCTAAAACTTCAGCTAAATGAAGAAAGTGGCTCACTCTGCCTAGACTGTTGGAAGGTGTGGTTTATTCCAAGTACCTGCTTTTCTTTGAGTCTGGAATTTGGCTATTGGTAAAGCAGAGAACACCTGTGTGATCAATCCCCAGTGTGAACCCGGGGCATTGAATGTCTAAAGAACTTCTCTAGTAGATAGCGCTTGGGATGTGTTACCACAGTTCCATGCTAGAGGAATAATGAAACAACACAAAAAATATTTCCTGTGTGACTCCACAGACAGTAAACCTTGGAATTTTATACCTGGCTTCCTCTACTCTTTGCCTTACACATCTTTTCCCTTTGCTGATTTTGCATCGTATTTTCCTGCTGATCACAGCCATGAAGGCAACTATGTGCTAAATCCTATGACCCCTCCTGTGAACCACTGAACCTGTGGGTTGTCTTGGGACCCTTGACACAGCATTAGTTCTAGGGTACAAAGGTGGAGCCCTTGAAGAGCTTATAAGGGAGGAGGGATGCAGGAATAAAGGGATACTAGACATTCAAATAGATAATTTCAGTATAATTTGGTTGATAATGACAGCATGAAGAGTGCTCTGGAGGACACTGAAAAAGGGACATTGTTTTAGGGGTTTAAGGTAGACTTTTGAGTGAGGTTTTAAAAAATGTGAAATATTTTGCTGAGGGAAGGAAAATAGGAAATACATACTGAGCAAAGGGACTTGAATATGTAAATAAAATATTAGTAATAGTAATAACAATGGCCACAAGAACAAGAGTAGCAAACACACAAAGCTTACCAAGAATTTTTCTAAGGACTTTGTACATATTATTTCATTCTACGCTTATAAAAATCCTGTGAAGTATGTGATTTTTTAACAACTGTAAAAAATGATAGTAAAAGTAATGATGATGACACTGCACAGGGATTAACTACACTGTATAGACTCCTATAGTTGGTGCGCAGTGCCATGGAACTTGAACTCCAGCAATCTGCCTCTTACTTTGTACTGTTCTTCTAAAGAAGGGAAGCAGTGGGTATTTCCAATAAATATTTTTTAATTCCAAATTTCTGACACACAGAAGGCTTTTTGGATTATAACACATAGTTTGGAGTTTCATAGGCTATGATGTGCTTTTATTATCAGTGTAGAAATAAAACTTAGAAACATAAAATAATAGAAAACAAGATAGAACAGCATATTCCAGTATGTAATACAATCTAAAAGAGGACAGATATTAAACATCATTTTCTTTGTGCATATATTGTCTCAAAATTAACCTCACATTGCTTAGATCAGTGATAAAATGATAGTGTATACATGATAGTGTATTCATTGAAGAATATATATGTCCCTTGGATAATCTTTAGTATCTGATGTAATGTTTTCAATAGTGAATGAGTTTTTAAGAGATTCTTAATCTCATGAAACAAACTGAGGGTTACTGGGGGATGGGGGGGTAGGGATAGGGTGGCTGGGTTAAGGCCATTGGGGAGGGTTTGTATTATGGTGAGTGCTGTGAAAGGTATAAGCCTGATGATTCACAGACCTGTACCCCTGGGGCAAATAATACATTATATGTTAATAAAAAAATGGTGAATGAGTTTTTACCTCTTGGTATATGTGTGTACATATTTATATACCTTTAAACTTGTATAAAAAGTGGTAAATACAACATTAAGAAATTTTTTCTACTTGATGCATAATTTCTTGAAGATTTAGGACAAATTAAGAGAATTGAAGTGACTACCTTTAAGTTCTTCAGCAGTGTAATAGGCTTAGAGATGTAAATGAAAAAGACAAAACTTAGGTTGAAATACTAAATAATATGTTTAGGGTCATATAGTGTTCTAGCATGCTCTTTGGCTAACTTGACTACAGTATAATCATTGAATCACTTTTCATGCAATACAAAAGTGAAAATTTCAAGTGGTCTGATATACACACATACTTTCATAGATGGAGAATAAAAATGGGTTCCCATATTTGAGCATAAAGAACATCATATATTTATAGAGTAATTTAAAAAAAATTTAGCCAAAGATATTTTTTTAAACCAAAGATAGTTTCTAAATTTGTAGAGGAAGCATGGATTGATTTTAGGTAGACTCTAAGATAGGCTATTTGGGTAGACTTCAGTATGATACTTGCTATAATTATATGCTTATAGTCACACAGTGTGTTACTTAAATTTTAGTCATTGTAAATTCTTCATTTCTAGATTGACCATTTGATTTTTAAAGTTGCTTCCACTCTTGCCTGAAGTTTTCCACCTTGTTATATAACCACATGACTGTATTCACCGTGTTCAATATCCATGTCTGATAACTGTGTCTGCCATGGATTTATTTTTGTCTTACTTGTTTTCTGACTTTGATTCATGTGGTCGTCTTCTTCTTCTTCTTCTTTTTTAAATATACCTGAAAATTATGTAATGGCATGTTCTTTCCATTGTATATGAAATTTTAAGGGTAATTCAGGCCTCTGGTTATTTAAGAGAAAAGTCTTTTGCTTCCTTCAGGCAGGAAGAAAGGACAGATTGTATTAATTCACTCAGGGATGAAGCTTGTTCAGAATTGCAGTTCAGTTTTAGGGCTGCTCCACTTTTGTTTTAACTCTGAAGTGTGTGCACATGTGTACACACAAATACACAAGTACAAACATGAACATTTAGCATATAATCTTATTTGGCTATGTATAATTGATAACAGTATTCATGTGTCCTAATTCAGGCGTTCACTAGGGTCCCTTCTCCTTGATGGCCCCTAGCCCCAATTCTTGTCTGCCCAACTTCATAAGTTTTGTTTAGTTTCTCAGCTCTACCCTTTGCTTGCGAATTAGCAAATGATTAAAGGGAGAAAGCAGTAATGAATGGCTCCATCCTTTGTATTTCCTTTGAGATCATGGTTTCTCAAGTCTGCAGCTTTGGTGATTCTCCAGTGTCTTCAAATGGTGTAATTTGGATTTTGGATGGTTTTCCCAAAACCAATGCTGGCCAGGAGCATTGTTTGCATAATGTATCATTGAAGGTGCAAAATGTAAAGCACACTTAACGTATCTTTATAGAACGTGTGATAACTAATGTCAGGATATTTGACTAGTATACTCAAATAATCCTATTGTGCAGTAAATAGATATTAACCTGGGATAGATATTAATGTATGTAAAAGACAACCTATAATGGATAATTTGGTTCAATAATTGGTTAGGTATAGGTTTTCCAGTCTAAATAATAGTCTGTGTTTTTAAATGGCATAAGGTTGGAGTCTGAAAGCTGAGTAACTATGTAGCCTGTACCTGAAACTCCATGCTTTAGCTGGGACCAAGTGTCAACAGGATTCTCACTGTGACTCATGTCTGAACTTAGCCTTTTTCATTTTTTAACATTGCAATTAATTTTTCTGTCTCATAATAAATGGTAATAGGTAAAGCACTTGAGGTTGAATAATAAAGTAATGATGACAAATATAAAAGCATGAAAATGTATAAGTTATTTCTTGATCTTGACTGTTAGTCTCAGTGTAAGTTCACATTTCTTACAAAAATGTCACTTTTTTCAGTTTGTGGTGAGAACCTTTTCCTTTGATAAATTAGAGGAAATGGCATTTTATTACTTCACATAACTCAACACTATGAATTACTACAAATGCACATTAATATACGATTTCCCCAGAAGCCTATTTCACATAGCTTTGCAAACAAATGAGAAAGGCAGACACAAGAACTTAGATATTTCATTATTGAAAAGCACTTGTAACTTACAGCTTTGACATAACACTTAACGAAACAACGGAGTGATTGATTTGAGAAAAATAGACTATAAATTACACTGAAATATCTGGTTCCAAAAATCTCAAATATGAGTCACTAGCATAATCTGTGGGCATTCATTTAAGTATTGATGCCTTTTATAGATGGTTAGTGTAGACTAGTTTAATAAGAAAAATATTCCTCCTCATTACAACCTTCAAACCACAACCAGCCATTAATGTGCAGAGGCTTTTGCAGAATAATGGGTTGGGAAGATGGCTGACCATGAACTGTGAGCATATATACTTACTAGAATAGTTTGACTCCTGATGTTGGAGATTTTCCAGTGACTGAGAGGTCAGTAGTGGCATGTCTTTCACTTGTGACATGTACAGTAACTATATTTTATATGAATAATTTAAGCTACTACTTTGACTTTTTGATGAATGGATTAATATCAACATTATTTATTTCACTAAAGTGAGCATTATCCTCCTGAGCCCATGAGTGAAAACATGCTATTCTATATCTTTGTGTTACTTGCTTTTCAGTTTATTCATATGCTGAGTAAATTCTAAGGGATTTATACATTCGTGGTAAAATTTTCAGTTTTTATCTTTTACTACTAAGTGACTATTAGTTAAAATGTCTAGGATGTTTTATAGGCCACATGAATACATACGGTGTATTTGAGGGTTGATTACTTGAGCCATGCTTTACATTCTGATCTTCACACATGTTCCTACTTAATTGATAGAACATGGTGAATAAATTGTTGAACTAAGAATTATAGAAATACATGCTAGCCACCAAGAATCTCTACATGCAGAAAAGGAAAAAGGATTTATTTTTAAAAGTTTTATTTGAGAGAGGGTACAAGCTGTGGGGAGGGGTGGAGGGAGAGAAGCAGAAGAAGAGGGAGAAGCAGACTCCCCACTGAACAGGGAACCTGATGCAGGGCTCAATCCTGGGACGTCAGCTCATGACCTGAGCTGAAGGCAGCCACTTAACTGACTGAGCCACCCAGGCATCTCAAGGAAAAATGATTGACAAGATAATTGTAATCATTATTATTGCAGTTATGGTAACTAAACTGTATTGACAACTTAGAAAGTATTAGTCTCTGTTCAAAGTACTGAGTTCCTGATCTGTTAGCTTTATGCAACAAAGGTCACAAAGCAGAAATGATAGTAAATAGGGTATCTTCTGGGTTGAAAGAGGACATGCTAAAGAACAAGGCTGAAAAAGAAATACGTACATCGAGTTTTTCACTTCAAGTGTGTTACAGAATGTGTGACTCCAAGTCATGGCCCTTTACCATTTAAGCAATTACTCTTCATACTTTTGAAGAATGTTTTTATTTATAAGATTCCATACCCATTTGGATTGACCTTATATATGTCGGAATGTGTTCATTCTTTATAGTAAGCATGGTTCTTATTTGCACATGCCGATTCTGGGAGGTAAAACCTGCTGCCGTAGGAGCTTCCATTCATGCCCTCCACTTAGAAATGCCCTGAGCAAAGACCTTATCAGACCCCTTACCATCTTGGTAGAACAAAGCACATAATGAATAGATAGAAACACTGAGTATTAGGCATTAAGAGGAATGCAAAAATTGGTACGATGTGATTTCTGTCTTCTAGAACTCAATATAATGTAAAAGAAGTAAGTAGTAAGCACAGGTAGATAAAAATGAGCTAAATTACTGTTTTGAAAATAGAAAGGGTGAAGGTTCGAGGAAGGAACATTTGCCTCTTAAAGAGCATATGCTCTTAGAGAAAAAAAAAATACTGAATTTCAAGGACCTCTAGGAATTAATCCCTATCCTAAAGGAGCCCCTTAAGAGAATGAACTCCTTTGGGTGAATGGAAGTGCAGTTGTTGGATTTAGGGTAGTTCTCTTAACTTTTGTTTTTTTTTGAAGATTTTTTATTTGACAGAGAAAGAGCACACAAGCGGGGGGAGCCGCAGAGGGAGAAGAAGCGGACTGTCCGTTGAGCAGGCAGCCCAACGCAGGGCTTGATCCCAGGACCCTGGGATCATGACCTGAGCTGAAGGCAGACGCTTAACTGACTGAGCCACCCAGGCATCCCTCTCTTCTTAACTTTTTGAGGAACCTCCAAAGAAAGAAAACAAATGAATACATGGGAAGGGGGAAAAGCAAAAGGAGAGGGAAACAAGCTATAAGTGACCCTTAATGACAGAGAACAAAACTGAGGGTTTGGGAAGGAGGTGGGGAGAGGTTCAACAGGTGATGGGTATTAAAGAGGGAGCTTGTTAGGATGAGCACTGGGTGTTGGAAGTGACAAATCATTGAATTCTCCAGAAACCGATATTGCGCTATATATTAACCAACAAAATTTAAACAAAAGCATAAACTTAAAAAAAAAATGGAAGTATCAATGAAAAAGAAAAAAAAAACCTTTTTCTCACATTTCAACAAACTGTCCCATGATCACTTTAACTTCTTTAACCCTAGACAGGACACAAACGATACCCAACCTTTAATGTTGAATCCTCCCCCACGTGATGCAGTGTGTTATCTGCTTCTTCCCCCCTCCCCCCACCTGGTTTTCCTGCACTTGCCTTAAGTTACGTATTTAAAGTGGGGAAAATAGTTGATTTACAAAGTAAACCTTGTCTTATCCAGACTGATTGTTTTTGCAACCTTAAAATCCTACTTTTGGTCTGAGTTTCCTGGCTTCCTTTGGCTGAGAGGAAGTGGGGATGGATGGGGAACAGCAGAAATGCACTGAAATTTAGAGGTTTTGGGTACTTAGACTGAAGCTGATTTGTATGCTAATCAGCACAGCGAAATTATCTAATAGTATGATAATTATGCTGACTCAGGCTAAAATTTCACTCATGTAGCGTGTTTATCTTGTCCTCCAGCGCCAGTGGTGTAAAGGGATTGATTTTGCCAGACCGCTAGTGAATATGATGAATTTTAATGGAGTATTGTTTTGGTGTAAACCCAAATATCTTAATAAACAAGGAAGATAATGGCTATCAGTGGGTTTGGGGCTGTCTTTAGAAGGGTTAACGTAAATAATGTGACGAAAACAATTAAAATGTGAGCAGGTAAACTCCCTCAAGCACTGTTTTAATGATGGACACATTCCAGGGGGGCTCCTACCTCCTTAGGGCAGAGGCCAGAAGCCCCTTTTCTGACTCTGAGGCCGATGGCATCTCATTTTGGTTGTCAGGTGTACATTTTTAGGAGAAAAACATCTAGAAATACACAAAAGAATGCTGCTTTTCAGGATAGAAAACTACTGCAGCTATAAGGATCAGCCTAAGAGGTTTTTTTGTTTTTGCATATATGAATTTCTGAACACTTGGAACAAAAGGTTTTTTAGAAATGAAGACCCTTTCAATGAATTTTAAAAGGAAACGTGAATATTTTTCTTATTATGCCTTGGACTGAAGGTGAAAACAATTTAGGGCGCCTCCCATTGTTTGCTTTCAATGGGCTCTTACATAGGGTATTAAGTTCTAGCTATTTTGTGATAATCTTTTTTAGAATAAACTTCCTTATAGACATAAAGTTATGTCTGAGTTCATGTACTTTTTTCTGCTCTAGGAAGCTGGGCACGTTTCTGAGACAGTTTAGTGCCTCGGTGGCTTTGCCCTCACGTTACTGCTCGTGACCTTACGAGCCCTATGGCCATGCCAGCTCTGTGCACAGTCCCCTGGGAAAGTTTGGATTCAGGGACTTCCTTGTAAGAATTCACGTTTCACCATCACCTTTTTCTCGAGTTGAGTAATTCCTTCCATTTTATACGTAGGTCTTAATGTTGGCCATGCATTCAAACCCCCAGAGATTTTGACTAAATTGGTCTTTGGCGAAAGCAGGTACCATTTTTTTAAAGGTCTTCAGGGGAATTCAGTGTACATCCTGGGTGGAGAACACTGTATTAGATGATTGAGGGAAATCAGGGGCCTTTCACTCAGGGCAGAAAGGGAAGCAGGATGACTCTCCATGTCCTTTATACCTTCTCCGTGGACTCAGCTATTCCGTTTCCTCCTTAACATCCAGAGGGACTTGCCAAGTCCCATCTTCAGACTATGTCTTGATTAAATTTGGGTGCTGAACCTTGTACTTAGAAGTTTAAATTTCCTCTGGTTTCCTAGTTTGTGACTGTGTAAGATTCAGGCAGTAATTCACCTTTTCTTCACCTGCAACTCTAGGTCAGCTGCCTCTTCCAGCTGAGGGGAGACTGGATTGTAATTCCTACTATACTAGACATATAGGCTCATGAAACATTGTTTGCATTTTCCTCTTAATAGTGTGCGCCTTCCAGTTGAAAATGATTGAAACCCCTCCCTAGAGCACCCTCTTCAAAGACCCAAGGAATATACATGAGCATTTTAGTATATAACATTGTTATCAAAACAAGTAAATCTAAATCTAAAAAGAAAAAATCATGTCACTTAAAGATAAATAATAGTTTCTTGTTCCCTAGATTAGTAATTTTAATTAGCTTGACTATAAATACTATTTATACAAAATGTATAATTCCTCTCAAGATGTTTGATAGTAACAAAAAAATCCCAGTTTTCATGAGTAAACTACCATTGATGAACATGGTGCTACACAATAGGAATATAGCAGCAAGGGTTGGAAACAAAGGTGATTTGTCAAACAACATACAAGAATGGGTAGAAATTTTGTTTAGAAATGAAAATCTTTATATTCTGTTATTTATATTTTGATTCTTAGATTTTTTTTCCTATGAAAAGAGCCTTTTAAAAATGCATAGTTACAGGGTGCCTGGGTGGCTCAGTCGGTTAAGCCGCTGCTTTCGGCTCAGGTCATGATCCCAGGCTCCTGGGATCCAGGCCCGCATCGGGCTCCCTGCTCCGCAGAGAGCATGCTTCTTCCTCTCCCTCTGCCTGCCACTCTGCCTACTTGTGCTCTCTACCTCTATGTCAAATAAATAAATAAAATCTTTAAAAAAAATGCATAGTCACTAAAAACAGAGTAAAAATTTATGTCCTAGCATTAACCTTACTTTTGGATTTCTTCAGCTGTTATGGAAACAAAGTAACTGCTAAAATGAGTTTTTACAAAATATATATGAACAGTTCTTTGCTTACTTGGCAAACTGTTACAGTCTTCTAGAAATATATGTGTATGAAGTTCTAATCTGGACTTTCATACTACATGATAAGGTATTAAGATTCCTAAGGATACTTCAGTGCCTTTGTAGTTGGCTCAGGTTTATTTGGAGTCAGCTAGAATGTCATACTGTCATCTCTATAAAGTAGCACTGACACACATGAAATCCTTTAATGACTTCATAGGATTAGGCTGTTGCAGTTATAATACTTTCTGCCCATTACTTTCACTATTCAAGGGGAAGATCCAATAATATTTTCAAATTGAACTAGAAGGTAATCATTGAGGCAAAAATCTGTTTCAGTAGCAGAGGTTATACAATTATATATGAATTCTTTGATTTGAAGTAACAGAAACCAACTTGAGATACTTAGGTCAAAAGACAAATTTATAATCAGGGTACTGGGGCACAGCCTAGCATCCAGGGACAGAAATTTGTTCAGGCCTCAGGTAGCTCACATAAATAGGAAAAGTCACTGGGACTTGGCTTCCTTCATCTTTGTTCCACCCTGCGTGTCTGTTTCGCTGTCTATTTTTGCTGACACTTTCTCTTCTGGGTGCTTGGTAGGATAGGGCTGTCTTCCCATATTGCGTGTGGCAGGTGTAGTCGTACTCAAAGTTCATATGGCTCTGGAAAAAATAATCTGTTTCAACTTTGTTCAGGGACCCACATGTCACTGATGATGGCCTGGTGTTAATATCCCTGAGAATCGACCTCTAGGGGCTTGGGCCTATGCATGAGGAAGGGGAATAAACTGGATAGACAACCAAATAGTGTCCACTCACACTGGGAATGCTGCTTCTGTGTGAGGCGTAATGGTATTACATAGAGCCCATTTTTCCTCAGCCTGGGTGTAATAGGTGATGAGGTTTTAGTTGGGTTTTTTTGTTTTTTTGTTTTTCTGGTTTTTTTAATTCGACAGCGATCACAAGTAGGCAGAGAGGCAGGCAGAGAGAGAGGAGGAAGCAGGCTCCCTGCTGAGCAGGGAGCCCGACGTGGGGCTTGATCCCGGGACCCTGAGATCATGACCTAAGGCAGAGGCTTAACCCACTGAGCCACCCAGGCGCCCCTAGGTGATGAGATTTTAGAACCCCAAATTTTATCTTCTAGCTCACCTGTTATACCCAGGGATACCTCTCACCTTCTCCTTTTTCTGTGGTTGCATAGCTGACAACCAGTCTGCTGTTTGCTCTTAGGTTCGGTGGGACCCTGATGAGATGTTTCCCATAAGCCCAGGGCTGGACCAGCATGTAATCTACCTTAGTTAAAACAACAGCAACAAAAAATTAGATGGAAGGAGTAGAATTCTTCTCCCTCTGATTTTTCTCTCAATGCCACAACATCTGACACAGTAGCAGACCTAGCAAATTAATCCTCATGAATAATTTTGATAATAGTTAATGACTGAATGTTCACTATGTGCATAACCAGGCTCATCCTTAAATTGTTCCATTTAGTACTGATGACATTATAGGCAGATACCGCCAATCATATGTTGTAATTCTAACCCCCCAGTGTGGTGATATTAGCAGGTGGGGCCTTCGGGAAGTGATAAGTCATAAGGGTGGAGCCCTCATGAATAGGATTAAGTGCCCTTATGAAAGAGACTTGAGAGTTTGTTCTCTCTACTCTGTCATGTGAGGATACCATGTGAAGACAGCCATTTGCAAGCATCTTGCAGATAATTCTCATAGTCCGTAGAGAAGGTACTTAAAGATTTTTATAAGCTCCTATTTTGCCCAGTTAATATTCCTGTTCGTATGTAAAATATTAAAATTGTAAATATTCTAAAAATGAGATTCTGGTGGTTTGCAGTCTTGGCAAAACCATATCAATATAGTATATTTCAATTTCTTTTCAAAGCTATTAAAATATTTCTGGTGGTGAGGCAATTGGATGCATATTTTGCTCAAAGATCAATAAGTATATTTGTTTTCATACTCTTTGCTTACAGTGTTAGGCAAACAGAAGTCATTTAGGCACTTTCATAAAACTCATTATTCTATATGCAGTGATTTCTAATTTTTCCAAGGGGAACTTAACGGTAAGTATATCTGCTTTGTGGTGGCTAGGGCAGCTGAGGCGATACCGTTTTCAAGTCTTGCGAGGGCGGGGAGAAAGAAACATCTTTTTCAAAAAGCAGGTTGAAAAGTTTAAAGGTCCAGCTTCATTGCCAAATAGTGGTTTACCTCTGTTTCCTTCAGGCAAGTTTATCCTCTGATTCAGTGAAAGGAGGATACCTATTGCTCACTCCTTGTAACTCCCTTGCCTATGTGTTATAATCTTGATACTCTGAACCACTAATACGGTCAGGGATCCATGTGGATGTCAGTGGCTCTGTAACGTGTATGGGTGTGGCACAGCCCAGTTTTAAACCTCAAAGTAGCTTAAAGAGAAGAAGCATAGGGATATATATTAGTTTCCTATTGCTGCCATAGCAAATTACCTATGCCTTAGTGCCTTAAAATAACAAAAATTTACTATCTTACAGTTTTGGAGGTAAAAAATCCCACATGTCACAGGTCTGAAATCAAAGTGCCAGCCAAGCTCTATTCCCTTTGGAAGGCTTTAGGGGAAAACTTACTTCATTGCCTTTTCCAAATTCGAGGAGCTGCCTGCATTCCTTGGCACATGGCCCCCTTCTTCCATTTTGAAAGCCAGCAAGAGCCACCTCTCTGATCATTCATCTATTCATAACCTCTCTTCGCAGCTGGGAACAGTTCTCTGCTTATAAGAATTCATATAGTTAAATTGGGCCCACCTGGGTAATCCAGGGTATTCTCCCCATGTTAAGGTCCTTCACCTTAATCACATCTGCCAAGACCCTTTTGCCATGTCAGGTAATACCACACAGGTCTAGGGATTAGGATGTGGACAGCCATTGAGGGGAGGGTAGACCTTATTCTACATCCTACAGAATAGGTTAAGAAAATAGAATTATTAGATGAAATGTGCACTTTTTTGGTAGGACTTTTTCCCCATGTAGATCATCTTTTTCAGTTCTTTCCATGGGAGGTTACTTGTATTTTCATTTTACTTTTTTATTCCCACTTCATGTGAAATTGAAGCTCATAAAATTGTCATGAGTCATGCTTCTAGTTACAGGGAGAGCCACTGACTCAGTTGGGCTCTCTGATTCAAGAGTCTTCTCCTATGGCTATTGCAGATGGTTTACAAGGTAGCCGAGACAAAAGAGGTGTCCTACAAAATTACACTTAGTCTCTGGTTCAGAAAACCTCTGGAAATGTGGGCTATTTGTTCAGGTCCTTAAAATATTACTTTTAATGAGAGTCAGAACAAATATTCCCTCTGACTTAGAAAACAGTAAAATCTGCGTACAAGACAGGGCAGAGTTTGTAGTTTACTTGAATCTGATTTTTTTAAATCCACATATTATAGGGCTGCTCACCAGTTCAGAAGAAAAATAGTGAAGAGTTCACATAAATTTTGTAAAGATCAGTGCTTCTCAAACTTTGGAATGCATCAAAATCATCTAGAGGGTTTATTAAAATATAGGTTGCCAGGCTTCAGCCCCAAAGTTACTGACTGATTCAGTAGGTCTGGGTAAATCTGCATTTCTAAAATATTCTCAGGTGATCTTTTAATTTCCTGTTCTGGGACCACACTTGGAAAACCACTGGGAAAGTCCGTTAATTTATATGGGCAAGTTCCATATTTGAGGGGCAGAAACTAGATGCTTCTGATAGGCTCTTCTACAAGCTGCCAATCTCCTTTACATGGCAAGAAAGAAACAACGTTGATTGTTTTAGAGGCCAGACCTGAAATGGGAAAGGAAGAGAAACATTTATGCCTGCCAGACACTCTTTTTAGGTAGAGGAATGAAAGGGAATGGGGCTTGGATATAAACTGTTATAAAATATACTTGAGGAACCTTTGCTCTATATCTTGAAGAAAGCTGCTAACTAGCTACTCCTCATAATTTTCCCTAACAGTTTTGTGTAAAGAACATTTATGTTTATCAAGTGTACGGCAAAGTTTAAGAACCAGTAGTGTAGGAGTTTTCTGTGGTCTGGGAGTTTCCATTTTCACCATCATCTTCAGCTTCAAAATCTGGGTGTGATTCTTGTCTTTACTCTGCCAGGGTTATATCATAAATTGTGATCATTACCTTTATGAGAAAGCCTCCACACTGACGGGAGTTCTTTGTCCTCTAGTCTCAGGTTTTGGCCTTAGGCTTCCTAAATTACCCCTGATGTAGAAGGACTCTGGCTCAGGCACTCAGAAATCCTGGGCCGGATGCCTCCTGGCTCTCTGGACACAGCCTCAGTCAAGCTCTGATCAAAGTGTAGTCCTTCCTCTCCCCCAAATAGTTTTGCTTGTGCCTTTCATGATAGGATCTGGAAAATAACACTCCGATGTCATTTAGGTATGACCTATGTGAATGTTTTCCTGCAAATTTTGTTATTTTAGCCAAATCGGCTAATATATAGAGTTGCTGCTAACATTAGGTGCTCATTGAACGACTGGTAGTGACTGCCATCGGCTACATAGTAGTTGTGATCGAAAAGGATCATAATTATGTAGTTTAAGTGGTTCTGGCTTCCATTAAATGATCACGAAACCAGGCATTTTGATAAACATCTCACTAAGCTGTGTAGGTAAGACTAAACCACATGCATAGTGCACTCACCCCTGGAGCCATGTTTGTGAGGCTCTTCTTATATCTCCAGTGTTAGACACAGACCAGCCACATGATTGTTTTGTTGCTGTGTTTCTAACCATCAGATTAGCTGATTAGAACAGTTGGCCCCCTAGGGTTACTTTATGAGATTTCCAAAGGCCTTTTCCTAAAGGCATTTTGTCTAATGAAAACTCAAATGTAGAAAACATAGTGGTCATTCCGAACATTTAGCAGTAGCTATTTTCATTACAAAAATGGCAAAAATGCAACCCTAGAGGAGAAACTTACATACATTATTCATTATTTCTATGATAAAACTGATCTGGATATAAAATAGGTTGTTGCTTTTTCTGATGTGATCTTTAACAAGAGCAGAATAGCAGACGATTGGAGTATAACTATAGAACATTATATGATCGAATGAGTGAAATGTCATAAAATTTTCAGTACTGGGTAGAAGTCTTACCACCCATTAAATTGAAAAATGAGAGAAGCAAGATTTCTGCCACACAGTTTGGTAAAGAGTCCGGTTTTCTTGATATAAAAATAAAATACCCATTCCATTCTCCTTTGAGCAATATCTTTGAAATATTACTAACTTCCATGGCAGAGGTTGCCTAATCTGCAAATTTATCAGCTAGCAAACCATTATTATTGCTAATAACCCTTATTCACTTTACCCAGAGAACTGCTGCTTCTACCATTCCTTAACAAATGGAGTACAGCATAGTAGGCGTACTGAAGCCTATTAAATTTTCACACATCATTAGTTCCCACCTCCCTTAGAGTTTTAGTTATATATTTTTTTCCTTTATGTGATTTTCTCCATGAAGGCATTTTCTTCTTACTGTGGACAAATACTGAGTGAAGTTTCATGCAGCTTAGTGTAATTCTCTTCTGTCATTTTATTTAAAAAAGTATTTAAAGTATTGGCTCAAAGTGGGTATGTGAAAATGTGGTGACTCAGTCTGTTTGATAACAATGTTTTAAAAGTAAAAATAATGTGTTTTGACTGTGTGAATGGTGCCAAATGTACTATATAATAAGTAACTTAAAAATAGCAGCCAAAAGAAAAATCTTTCAGCTTGACTGTCATGAATCGTGATTACATTGCAACACTTTTCAACAGGATCATTTTTCAAGGGGGCCTTACTATGAAAACATTTACTTACTTTTTAAATAGTTACTTTTTAATTATCCATTCATTAATTGTCTCAAGGTCATTTATTTAACTTTTGGTATGCAGTGTTTTGGCACTTACCACCAACATCTGCTAAATTAGGTAAAAGTATTTTCAGGGAATGGCATTTAAGCAAAACGGTAGGCTTGCTTTCCAGTTTCTAATGATTTACTGTTTCATAGATTTCCAGAGGAGAAGGCTACTTCTCAATTAACAATTACTATTCTGCCTTGGGCAAAATATAATAGACAGACAGACTTGGTAATCACATTCAGTGATCTCCCAGAAGTTTTTTCCAATCAAAATATTTACATATTAGTGAATACCAGACATGTCTAAAGCCACAAATAAGCCTTTTCAGATCAAAGCTTGAACTAGGTATCAGGATATGTATTGTGAAGATCAGCAGAACTATTTCTCAGCAGGTTAGGAAAATAAAGTCTGAGTTTTCATAACACCTACAGTAGGATGAATGGGTGACTGGCTTATAATCTCTGAATAATCAAATTTTTAATGATTAAAGAATATTGTAAATACTTAAAGCAAATGGGGATGAATAATTTCTTAAAGGAATATTTATAAAGCTAAATCCAGCAAGTAAAGAGTTTAGAAGTCTTAACTCCCATTCTTGCAATGAGAAAAAAACCCGAATGAACTAAAAATTAACAACCCTGTGGATTCATCAGATCAATGAAGTCACAAGGCAAACTGCTAACCCTAAAACTACAGACACAGGCAAACATGAAGAATCATAGTTTACCTGAAGGTGAAGCCATTCATGCAACTTGATAAGAACACTTGAAGGATAATTAGCTAATTGTCAGACTCTGCGCATGAGCTATCTTGAGAAAGAGAAACATTTGTGAGTATAACCATAGGAAGGCTCCCACACTTTCCTGCATTTTACCTCCAGGATCCCCAACATGTTCTTAGGGAGATAAACTGGAGTAAAATTTCCTCCATATTTAGAGCAGAGTGAAGGGAGAAGTAATGATCTTGAAACAAGCTTGGAGCTTTTGTTCTCTAACAAAAGGCCTATCCTTAAGGGAAACTCTTTTTACCAGAGTCTGATTTGGATTTTACAAAAACCTAACATAGTTTAAGGAAGAGAAATACCTAAATTCATCCCCCCTCTAGCCTTCCTGTCTCACCTCAGGGGGGACGAAAAACATAAACCCAAGCTGAGAAGCACTTGAGAAGGACAAAGTCCAGGGAAATAGTCTCAGTAAAAGACTGCAACCCAAAGACAGGAGTAGACCACCCCCTCACACACTGCCCTGTCACACACACATACCTACCATCGCATCAGTAGGGCTCCTGTAAAACGATAGGAAATTACAGCTCAAATAACTCAGTCCTTATTTAGGAAGGACTCTCTAGGGAAACCCAAAGACAACAAAGGAAACAAAACCAGGGACACTGGAGGAAACTTGCCTGTGACATTACACTGAAGCAAGGAGCAAACACGGCCTCTTAGCCAGATAAGCATAAAACCTCATACTAAAGGATTTTTTACTTCCATTCCTTTTACCTGGTAAATCATATCTGGCTTTCAATAGAAAATTGTAAGGCAGGCTAAAAAGGAAAAAAAGAAAAAGTCTCAAGAGACAAAGCAAGTATCAGAACTGGGCTTAGAGATGGCTGAGATTTCGGAATTACCAGACTGGGAATTTAAAATAACTCAAAGTATGCTAAGGGTCTTAATGGAAAAATTGGGCAGCATACAAGAACAGACGGCTAGCTTCAGCAGAGATGTGAGAACTCTAAGAGAATCAAAAGGAAATGCTAGAAATCAGAAACGTTAACAGAAATGAAGACTACCTTGAAGGGGCCTCATCAGTAGATTGTAAAGAATCAGTGAGTTTAAAGATATGTCACTAGAAAGTTGACCTGAAAAGGGGGAGGAGAAAAAAAACCGGGGGGAGGGGCGCGGAGGTGGAGAAAAGCTGAATGCCTCTTAAGCTCAAAATTATTAGTGTCCATCCTGTGTAATGTGCATGCTTGTGGGAGTTGATTACTTAAAACTATAAAGTCTGCCTTCTCCCACTTCCAACCTGTTATGCCTCCTCAGTCTTAATACCAACACTTCTTTCAACAACATCTACAGCGGGGCGCCTGGATGGCTCAGTGGGTTAAGCTTCTGCCTTCGGCTCAGGTCATGATCTCAGGGTCCTGGGATCGAGGCCTGCATCGGGCTCCCTGCTCAGCGGGGAGCCTGCTTCCTCCTCTCTCTGCCTACTTGTGATCTGATCTCTCTCTCTCTCTCTCTGTCAAATAAATAAATAAAATCTTAAAAAAAAAACCCAAACATCTACAGCAATGAAGCATGTAAATCTTTACATCAAACTCTTCAGTGGAAAAAAAACAAAACAAAAAATTGAGAAGATACTTCAGTGTTAGAGATAGGTCATTGCTTATAAAAACAACTACTGGGCGCCTGGGTGGCTCAGTGGGTTAAAGCCTCTGCTTTCGGCTCAGGTCATGATCTCAGCGTCCTGGGATCGAGGCCCGCATCGGGCTCTCTGCTCAGCAGGGAGCCTGCTTCCTCCTCTCCCTGTCTCTCTGCCTGCCTCACTGCCTACTTGTGATCTCTCTCTCTCTCTGTGTCAAATAAATAAATAAAATCTTTAAAAAAAAAAAAAACAACTACTTTTTATTTTTAAATTTCACATATACATTATCTCCCAGTATGGGAATGTGTCTGTATGAGATTGCTAGAGACAAATTGTGACTCTCAACAGAAATGCTGAATATTAATGTGTCACTCCTGGGGACACTCTGCTTTCAGTATTTAGTTTTTTGTCAACAATGAATTTAGCAAGCATTTTCCAAAAAGGAATGAAAATGACAAAATTCCAGGCAAATTGTAGAGGCTTTCTATTAGTAATGAAAGAAAAATAAGAAATTATAATGTTGAAAGTTGTAGAATATTCAGCTGCAGTAATACTTACAAGAAGAGTATGTTGAAATACTTAAATTCCACTAGGGTTGTGGACTAATTGAAGTAATGTTTGAAAACTGTTAACAGAAAAAAATTTATAAGCATGAACTAACTCTCCCTGATTCTGTGTTTTATGGTTAGAATGTTTTCAGAGAGAAAGACACAAAAATAAGGAAATAATGGTTCTTTCAAAGGAATAAACCCATATTTTTAAGTCTGTCTCTGGTGTAATTACATGGTATCAGAGCCATTTGATTCTAAAGAAAAATACGGCTTAGATATGGGAAAAAATAAGGGATCAGATTATGAGACTGTTCCTCAGTTCTTTTTATTTCATTTTTATTTAAATTCTAGTTACTGAACATATAGCGTAATGTTTGTTATCAGGAATAAAACTTAGTGGTTCAGCACTTATGTACAAGACCCAGTGCTCATCACAACATGTGCCCTCCTTAATTCCTATTACCCATTTTACCTCCCCCTCTCCTCCCGCAACCTGTTTGTTCTATGTAGTTAAGAGAACTATGTTTTGCTTCTCAATAGTTGTTTTATTGGTATTCTGACTTCTTTTATTGGTATCCTTAGCACCTCAAGAGTAAAGTTCAGAAGTTAATATATATGACAGCCTTAAAATGAGAGTGTGAAATGCATCACACTGTACTGCTTCTTACATGATCTGGATTTAAAAATAATTTTTCAGTTTATTTTCAAACTGTATTCCCGTGACAAAAAATTATAGATACAAAATGTAACTTTAGATTTTTTTTAACTGGTAAGCCTTAAAACAAAAAACTAAGAAACTTAGAACTTTGTTTCCCTCTCCCTTAGCTATTTTCTCCAGTAAAAATAGCTTCCATCCTGTCACAATCCTAGGCACACCATTAATTTATTCTAACTGCTTGATTTCATGGTTAAGTCAGAGAAACCTTAACATGGAGGTTTTACTTAAAATGATTTTTGTCTGCTGAGACATTAAAATACAGTTCCAAATTGAATTTGTTTACATATTACACATACAGGGCACCTGGGTGGGTCAGTTGGTTAAGCCGCTGCCTTGGCTCAGGTCATGATCCCAGAGTCCTGGGATCTAGTCCCACATCGGGCTCACTGCTTGGCGGAGTGCCTGCTTCTCCCTCTCCCTGTGCCTGCTGCTCTGCCTACTTGTGCTCTCTATCTCTCTGTCAAATAAATAAAATATTAAAAAAAACCATATTACACATAGATATGTCGATATATATTCGATGTCAATGCTTTATACCTTCCATATAAGGAAAAAAACGCTATAGGTTGTATTTATATTTAAATTGCCAAAAATTCTAAATATTTTTTCTCTGATAGGCACTTTTATCTCTATCAACTTGAAGGGAGCTTTATAAAACTAATTGTTCACATTTTAATTCAATTTTAATTGAGATTTTACTTATTTATTTGACAGAGCACAAGTAGGCAGAGAGGCAGGCAGAGAGAGAGGGGGAAGTAGGTTCCCTGCTGAGCAGAGAGCCTGATGCGAGGCTCTCGATCCCAGGACCCTGAGATCATGACCCTGCCGAAGGCAGACACTTAACGACTGAGCCACCCAGGCGCCCCTGTTCACATTTTTTAATTTGTTAGTCTCTTTCTAGTCTACTTGATATTCTTTTCATTCTAGAGTATTTTAGTAATCAGATGTTAAGAAGTGTGTTACTATGTTAAGGTCATAGAGACCTTGGAGTCACTGATGAGGTATAATCTCTCACGGAACATTCGTTACACGTAGGAACAACTTGAGAGTACTACTAAAAACTATCACCTCCTGAAAACCTAAAGAATATTAGAGTTGTCATCTTTCATTTTGTCTTTTTTTCCTTAATACGTTTATATCTTTGCTTTCAATCCTGAAGAATCTTTAAAATTTTATAGTATTATTCCTCAGTGTAGATAACTTTTCTTTTTGAAAAACTCTACTTTTGGTATTTGAAAGGCTGTGGCAAGGGAAGAAATTTCTCTGGTGATCGCTGTTTTACATTTGTGGAATCTGATATTGAGGAGCTCTACTTCAAGACAAATAACATTCTCTGAAACCCATGTCGTGATATATCCTTTACTCTCCCATCCCCTGCCTCTGTTGCCCCGAACCACTTTTTTGGAACAGGGAGAAAGAAGGGATGACTGATCTACCTAACTTGGCCTTGTGGGTAGATCCCATTGCTAGTAAAACACATCAAGGATGCTGCCAAAGTCCACTGATGACCATGGCATGGGAGCTATAACCTCTTGACTCTAGATTCTGCTGTAAGCTTCTGTTCCCAAAATGAATAGGCCATTAAGAGAAATTTAAGGAATTTACTCTAGGCTTCAGATAGTTGACCAAAGTTAGTTAGTAGTTGTGTAGATGGAAGATAAGGTGCTTAGCTACCTGACTTCTTGTTACATCAGGATCATTTAGTTTGCTTAGGTTTTGAGGTGTGAAATGGGTATGTGTCCCACCCGAACATACTAAACTTTAATTTCTCCATTCTCTGTCCCTTTCCCTCAGTCTCCTCCCTTTGACCTCTTTCCCTTTGGTCTGCAAGACCCCCTTCCCCACCCTAACCACACAGATACACAGATACACATATACACAGGTACCCAACACCTCCGTTCTTAATTATCTCTTGTGTCTTTCAAATTTTGCAACATCCAGCAGTTGCTAAAAGCTTTTCTCCCCTGTGTTGATGGTTTCCTGCTGGCCCTGCAGAGGGCGACACTTTGTGCTAGGATTTCTGTCTTTGGGCTGTGTTAGAGATGTGTAATGAAGACTGGTTTTTTATTTAGACAGAGGAAATAGATGATACTGTGGAGCAGGAGTTTTCACTCCAGGCTGTAGCTTGTTTTCACCCAAATATCTGAAATCAAACATGCCTCCTGCTGTGATGACTCATTTATTTCTAAAGGTCCCCATCTGGTCTCTGGAAGAAATTCATATTCCTTCCATTAACATAACTTTGACCTTATTTGTAACAAACAAATAACTAATAACTCTGGCCTTATTATAACATAAGAGCATCTGCCTTTCCCTGCCCTGGGCTATGTTAAAAACTGTTTCATGTTAACAGACAATGAAAGGTGCTATGCCTATTGGCTTCTCTTCAATTTCTAGGCTTCATGAGTAATAAGGAGGGGAAAAATTGAATTCACCAAATCAGTTCTTATAAAATAATTTGTCGAGTGTTGTCCTGACATTAGTAAGCCAGGAAGCACAGCCTCTAAGACAGCCTTCCTTTCTTTATTCCCACTCAAATCAGTGTAGATATTATATTCTATGTCAAATAGAAATATTTCCAGAAAACTTAATGAAATAGTGTTCATTTTTTTTCAAACTTTCAAGATAATCTAGAACTAAAATTAGAGATGCTTTTATGGAGAGAGGACCTATAGCAGGATAATCTACAAGACAGTCCAGAACATGTATGCTCTGTATTCCTTGAGAATAATGAAGATTGTCTTCTCAGTCATCTGAGTCTTTTGAAGTTATTTCTGGTAAATACTGAAAAAAAAATACAGCTGCTATTCTCAAAGAATGAATATTTTCACAAATAGATATGATTAGTCATTTTTTAAAAGTTACACCAAAAATGCTACATTTTTAAAGAAAAATGATCTTTATATACTAAACTGTTAGCCTAAGGCACTGAGGTTTTTGTTTTTACTATTTGTAATATTTTGATAAATAATATGTATCAGGCTTTAATTTTTCTGAGTACCCTTACATTTTTCTCTTTAACCTATGGTGTTCTGGTTTTTGCTGCTGCTTTCTCTGGTTAGCTGAAGCGTGCCATTTTAGCCCTAATCCTTCATTGATTTCTTCAGTTGACATTTGTGATACAGGAACTGTTCCTTACTCCTACTACCTACCATTCCTATATCCCCTTTTCCTTTCATTTTTCTGTTTCTTAATGGCTTTTTTTTCTTTTGCTTATTTTCTGGACCCTTTCATGACTAAATACCCTTCTCTTTGCTAAGTGTTATTCTTCTAAAATTGTCTGATACAATTGTATTTTCATTTTGTTGCCTGATTTTTATCTCCTTTCCAAAGGTCTTAGAGTGGGAACGAGAGTGATCTAATGATGTTATGTAGAGATAACAGCAGTTGCATCTACTGTTCCAAATGAAGTATCATTGTCCATTTTGTGAGTAGTTGATTGATTGCCTACAATGTTTGTACCAGCCACTGTGCCAGAGGCCTGGGGATACAAAGATAAACATGTCATTGTTTGTGAAATCAAGAACCTTTTAAAGTAAGCTCCAGAGAAATGTCCGATTCATGTAATTGCTGGGTTTATGACGACAGATAATTCATGGCCTAGAACCCATTATGATGCCAAATGATTGTAGTTCTTTATATCCATATTTTAATCACATATGCTAACCACTTCTTTGCATTGCAGGAGAGTGAAGGTAGTCTGAATAGTATTTTTATGTAAGTGAGGAATTTGTGGTTTCTTGACCTTTTCTTTAGTTTTTTTTTTTTTTGTGAAAATCAAATGTGTGACACATTTCATAGCTTTTTATAAATGATTTGGTCGAGGAGATTGGAAATGGTAGGGAGTGTGATTATCATGATACAGCAATTAGAAGATAATACAAAGTGGTGATCAAAGTTTAGATTCATTTTTATGTAAAATCATAGAATAAAAAGTATGCTCACTTTTCAGATTTTGTTCATTTCAGAAACAGTGTTATTTAGTACATTATTGGAAAAAGCTTAGTTGACATTTATTAATTGGCTACTATGTGACAGTTGTTCTGCCTTGCTTGTGTTACCTTATTTAACATCCTAGCTGAGCTGTTGCTTTGATGTCAAGTACCTAGCTAGTCTGTTCTATATTCCATATGATATTAGTAACTTAAGTGTTAGAAATAAATAACCCAGTTAAAATTTGTAATTTTTATCTAAGTATTTTTGTGCATGGGGAATCTTTTCTTGGTCATTATTTGATGTGTGTATCTTAGAAGTTCTTCTAGAAGTAATTGACTCAGCTAAGTGTCTACTCAAACTTCCCTCTTCCCCAACCCCTATGGATGCTGCAGTTTAGAATACCCTTTCTTATTTCTTTCCTGTTAATGCAAGCCTAGTCCCCACTTTCACTTTTTTCTAGTGTCAGTACTAGGTAAAGAATACGGTATTAGGACTAGAAATCTTAAGAATTCACAAAAAAGAGGGGAATACTGCCATTTCCCATTCTACTCTTCTGATAGGTTGTTTTCCTAAAATCCTGCTCTTCCTGCTTACTCCTGTATAACTCAAAGTCCTTGATCACTTGTGTTGGCTGGAGAGCCTGCTGAGATGAAAGTTTCTAAAATAAAGGTCAAGTTTACTTGCCTCATTCATTATCCTTTGTATGTACGTATTTTCCCTGTAGGTGCAAATGAGCTGGAAAGTGAAATGAGTCTTTGTTGTTGGCAGTAACCAGTCGTAGAAAACATCTAGAAAAGGTTCTCATTTACAGAAAGGATTATGGGGGGGAATTCTATAAAAGTATGTTTATTTCTACAGTAGATAAAGAAAGAAACCCTGGTTAAAAAAATAGTCCATTTCCTAGGCCAGTGGAAATAAAGTAGGTAATTCAGTAGCTAAGCAGACAGAAGAGGGTACTAGGAACCAGAAAACTAAGATATGTTCTCTGCCTTACTAAAAAATGAGTATTTTCCTCTGAACTCTTAAATACGCACTTGTACTCCACTGGTTCACTTCTCTCTTTCAGTTGTCTTGCTGGATCTCTTGCTTGAAGTGTCAGAATTCACCAACACAAAATAGGCATGGGTCACTTTTCAGGAGGTCCAATAAATAATGACATTATTCCTAGCGTTAGACGTGTCCTTGAAGCCAACTGGCTTGGTCATGGTTTTTGAAAGTCCTTAACAGGTTCTCCTTCCAAAACATAGTCTCACTATGTAACACCACACCTATGTGCTCACCATTAGAAAATTATTTCTTAGAGCCTTTCTGCGTTTCAGGGAAATAGTATTAAAAGGCCTGTTTCCTTAGGATTGTTAGCACATGAGTGATGATGACATGTCCAAGAACAGATTCTTAAAGAATATATCATAAGACATGTAACTGGAGAGGTCATGCTATCCCCCAGCTCCAGTAGTTTTGCTAATTCTGAGGAATAACACTGATCTCAGTCTTTACATGATTTATATTATACTTGTAAGTATGAAATTCAGGATTACTAACACTGATGTCTACAGTATTCTGAGGAATAACACTGATCTCAGTCTTTACATGATTTATATTATACTTGTAAGTATGAAATTCAGGATTACTAACACTGATGTCTACAGTAATTCTTTTTTTTTTAAGATTTTATTTATTTATTTGACACAGAGAGAGAGATTACAAGTAGGCAGAGAGGCAGGCAGAGAGAGAGGAGAGAGGAGGAAGCAGGCTCCCTGCCGAGCAGAGAGCCCGATGCGGGCCTCGATCCCAGGACCCTGGGATCATGACCTGAGCCGAAGGCAGCGGCTTTAACCCACTGAGCCACCCAGGCGCCCTACAGTAATTCTATATAGGAATATTTTATAGGTAATACTTAAGCATGATTTCAGTAATTTCATCAGGAAAATTTAGCCATCATCTAATATTGTATCTAACTCAGTTTTCCTTGGAAAAATTAACCATGTTCTCTTCCTAGTATGATCCATCTATTGTTTTTCTTGCCTTCTATCCTCTGTCTTGATAGAGTTTTGAATTAATGAACAAATTTTAAGAGTTACACTTTATTCTAGGTAATGAGTTAAGAGTATAGCACTGATCAGTACATATTCAGTCTCTGCCTTCCACATATACACAAAGTGACAGGTTTTTTGGTTATTTGCTAATAACGACATCCTTATCCTGATACCATCTCTAAGTGGCTAGATAAAATTGCTGCAATGACTTCTACTAAAAAATATCTCTACTTGAGAGGAAGCATACCTCAACATAATAAAGGCCATTTATGACAAGCCGGACAAGCTCACAGCTAATCTCCTACTAAATGGTGAAAAACTGAAAGCTTTTCCTCTAAGATCAAAAACAGGACAAAGATGCCTGGCCTTACCACTTCTATTCTGCATACTCTTGGAAGTCCTAGTCAGAGCAATCAGGCAAGAAAAAGAAATTCATGCAAATTGGAAAGGAAATAGTAAAACTGTCACTATTTTTAGATGACATGATAATATATATAGAAAACCTCATACTCCAAAAATACTTTTAGAACTAATAAATACAGAAAAGTTGTGGGATACAGAATCAGCCTACAGAAAAGTGTCACTTTTTTTGTACTAATAATGACCTACCAGAAAGAGAAATTAAGAAAACAATCTGATTTATGATTTCATAAAAAGGAATAAAATACATAGGAATAAATTTAACCAATGAAGTAGAACTGTACACTGAAAACTATTAAAACTATGAAAAAACTTGAAGACACAAATAATGAGGGACACCTGGGTGGCTTAGTCAGTTAAGCATCTGCCTTTGGCTCAGGTTTGATCCTGGGGTCCTGGGATCTAGCCCTATGTGGGGCTCCCTGCTCAGTGGGAAGTCTGCTTCCCCCCTCTGCACCTCCCGCTGCTCATGTTTTCTCTGTCTGTCTCTTGTACTCTCTCTCAAATGAAATCTTAAATAATGAAAAGATCTTTCTTCTCATAGATTGGAAAAGTTAATGTTGTTAAAGTGTCCATACTACCCAAAGCAATCTATGTATTCAAAAATTCCTTACCAAAATTCCAGTGGCATTTTTTACAGAAATAGGATAAACAGTCCTAAAATAGATGTGGAACCACAGAAGATCCCAAATAGTCAAAGCAATCCTGACAAAGAGCAAAGCTGGAAGCAACATGGTCCATGGATTCGAAGTATATTACAAAGCTGTAGTAATCCAGACAGTAGAGTATTGGTCTTAAAAAACACAAAAACAAAAAACAAAAAAACACATAGATCAGTGGAACAGAAAAGAGAGTTCAGAAATAAACCGTGCATTTATAGTTGATTAACTTCAACCAAGGAGCCAGGAATAAACAATGAGGAAGGGACAACCTCTTCAATAAATAGTGTTGGGAAAATAAAACAGGGATAGGCAAAAGAATGAAAATTGGACCACTGCCTTAAACGAGACACAAAAATTAACTTGCAGTGGATTAGACTTGAATTTAAGACCTGAAACCATAAAATTCCTAGAAAAAAAGCATAGGCAATAAGTTCCTTGACGTAAGTCTTAGCAGTGATTTTTTTGGATTTGACTCCAAAAACAAGTGGGACTACCTCAAACTGAAAACCTGCACAGCAAAGGAAATCAACACAATCAAAAGGCTACCTACTGAATGGGAGAAAATATTACCAAATCATAAATCTGATAAAGGTTTAACAGCCAAAATATATAAGATACTTCTGCAACTCAATAGCAAAAAAAAAAAATCCTCAATCTGATTACAAATGGGTAGAAGATCTGAAGGACGTTTTTCCACAGAAGTCATACAGATGACCAATAGGTACATGAAAAGATGCTTCTCACTAATGATCAGGGAAATGAAAACGTCAATGAGATATCCCCTCATACCTGTTAGAATGGCTACTATCAAAAAGACAATAGGCAACAAATATTGGCAAGGATGTGGAAAAACGGGGACCTTTGTGCTCTGTTGGTGAGAATGTGAATTTGTGCAGCTACTATGGAAAATGTTATGGAAATTGCTCAAAATTAAACAGAACTGTTACATGATCCAGCAATGTCTCTTCTGGGTATTTGAAAAAATAAAAGCATTAACTTGAAAAGGTATATGTACCCCATGTTCATAGCATTATTTACAAAATTCAAGATAGGGAAACAACCCAGATGTTCATCAGTGCATGAATAGATGCATCATACAATAAGAGGATAAAAATCACATCATTTTAATAGATGGAGAAAAAGCATTTTACAAAGTGTAACATCCATTCATGATGAAAATCCTCAACAAAATGTATTTAGTAAGAACATATCTCAACATAATAAAAAGCCTTCTATGAAAAACTCATAGCTAACTTTATATACTCAGTGGTGTAAAACCAGAACTTTTCCCTTAAGGTTAGGGACAAGAAAAGGATGTCCACTCTCACCACTTTTAGTCAAAATAGGAGTGGAAGTCATAGCCATAGCAGTTAGACAAGAAAAATGAATAAAAGGCATCCAAATTGGTAAGGAAGAAGTAAGACTTCCACTATTTCTGGATGATGTGATATTATAAGTAAACCCTAGAGACTCTACCAAAAAAAAACCCCCAAAAACCTGATAAGTGAATTCAATAAGGTGATAGTATATAAAATCAATGTATAGAAATCTGTTGCAAGGTATAGAAAAAAAGCCATTAGAGAATCAGAAGGAAAATACATTTATAGTACTGTATTTATCAAAAAGTCCAGATATCTGGGCAATTCAACTGGTGTTTTATAAGATTCAAGTATATATACAAATACGGAGTCATGTACACCTGAAACTAATATGTGTCAATTATACTTGAATAAAAAAATTTAAAATGTCTGTGTTATATAAAAATGACATACTAGTCACAAGTCAAACCAAGTGAAAGGTGTAAGCATTCGAAAGTCCAAGTCTCTCCACCTAAATATTATTGCCTAGAGGATCACTACTATGAACTTCATATACCCATCCAGAGTTCTTATGAAAAATGACATTTTAGTTCCTAGCAGCAATGTCCGCAGTCGCCAAACTGTGGAAAGAACTGAGATGCCCTTCAACGGATGAATGGATAAAGATGTGGTTCATATATACAATGGAATATTACTCAGCCATCAGAAAGGATGAATACCCAACTTTTGTATCAACGTGGATGGATCTGGAGGAGATTATGCTGAGTGAAAGAAGTCAAGTAGAGAAAGTCAATTATAATACAGTTGCACTTACTTGTGGAACATAAGGAATAAAATGGAGGAGTCTAGGAGAAGGAAAGGAAAAGTGAATTGGGGTAAATTGGAAGGGGAGACAAACCATGAGAGAGACTGGATTCTGAGAAACAAACTGAGGGTTATGGAGGGGATGGGGGATGGGTGAGCCTGGTGGTGGGTATTAATGAGGGCATGTATTACATGGAGCACTGGGTGTGGTGCATAAACAATGAATCTTAGAACACTGAAAAAAAAAATGACGTTTTACTTAGATAAATTCCTACTGGCTGCTCCTGTTCTGTCTTTACTAACTCAATGTTATTTTGGCTATTTTAGGAATTTCAATCTACTTTGTTCCTTTCAATTATGTTTTCATTTTTACTGGTTGCATAGCATTCCACTGCCTGGATTAATCATGCTCTGGTAGATATTAAGGCTTTTCCTCATTTTTCATTGTTCTAAACAATGGTGATCTTTTAAATCTTTGGTATTTGTCATTCTTTTATTAATAAAGCAGAGCAATGTTTCTAATAGGTTAGAAACCTTACAATCCAATGTAGGCTAGCAATTGGTTTGCTGGGCTTGTGTTGTAAACTTGAAATCATTGGTACCCCCTTCTACATTCTTCCTGTATTATATTCTTCCAGGGGACTCTTAGGAACAAATTTTTCAGGATCCCTTTTCTTAATCATTCTAAGATACATTCAGCAAATGAGAGACATGCAAGGATACTAGCTTTTAGAGAAAACTAAAATCAGAATTTAAAATTAGATAGTTTTGGTTGACTTGTGCTGAAATTAATCTGTTTTATGAATCAATTTTGATGATCTGACTTAATTTGCCTAATTTGAAGTTCTGATTCAGTTTGAGTCAGTGTAGCACCACTCAACATTGACAATTTTATATGATATGGAAGTTTTGCAAATGACAATTTTCAAGTAGCTCCCATAAAAACAGTGACAAGAAGCAGCTTTCAAGTTCATTGGTGATTTGTGCTTTCAGGAATAGGCAGTTTTTATGCTTCTCTTTTAGGGTCCTATTTCTGCTGTTCAGTTGTATAAGAGGTGCTTTATCAGTTGAAACAGTGACTGAGCATGGAACCTAGATGCATGTTGCCTATACTGATCTGATCTGTTGAAGTGTAGTGAACTTGGTCACTCTGAAATCCAGCTGGTAAAATCCAGTAATGTAAGAGTTCGTTGAAACCAGGCCAGATGGTAATATTGTCAGTTGACATAAGGGTTTTATCAGAGATGGCAAATAATTCTTTGAACTAGCCAAGATCACATTTCAAAAACAGGAATTCTAGAAACTTGTTGATTAGGATAACCAGTGTATGATTTTGAATACATTAAAGTTTTCTCCAGCTACTTTTTAATCTATTGGTAAATCTACAGTAGTTCCATTGCTAAGAGCATGCCATCATAATGATGGAGTATTTTGCCCAAAAATATGCAAAAGGATTCATATGTTGAATATATTAATGTATTCCATAATCTTAGTTGGATGTGTTGATCATTTAAATACATTTTGGAAAATAAAATATATAAAAATATCACTTCACTGATTTTTAGAATGATATATGTGATATAACTAGACATCTTACCTGGGAAGGTATGTGTGATAAGGGATTTTCAGGATCCTTGAGAAATTTTTGGTTGAGTGTATTTCCTAAGGTTGATGGATATCTTATATTTTAGAATTTGTGTCAGACCTGTTATGATAGTCCTGACCTTTATTTATAAAGGAATGTAGGTAATCAAAAATCTATCCTGAAAGGGTCAGTTCTATTGTACTTTAAGGGCCAGGAAATCTAAAGATCAGCAAAGTATCAGGATAACGATTGTCTCTGAAGATTGCTGAGACAATTTAAAGAGATTCATGTATGGAGAATCATAATAAATATTTCACAATTGCAAATTCAGTTTTTCTGTTTCTTCTTTACTCTTGTTATTCCAGGGTGGCATGTACAGTCAGATACTATGTATAAAAGTTGAAGGAACCATAGTTTTCCTTGAGTGAAAAAAACATTTTCCTTAACTATAAGTTTATGGTAATTTTGTGTCCTTTTTTCCCTTCATAGTAGAGATAATTGAGACAATGCTTTGTTCTAAATAGCAGGGTATTTTAGTAGAATCACTGAGAATTAGGACTTATGTGTGGTCTTGATTTGGGTCATGTTATTATCTGTTGGTCCTGCTATTTTTGTGAGCAAGGCTTAAAGTTAAAATTATTCTGGGGACTTTAATGAATCTCTGTATTTTATAGACATCATTACAACTAATCCTTATATTAATTCCATCAGATAAGAATTATTAGCATTTCACAAATAAGAAAATAAAAGCTTTGAAAGACTATATAACTTATATGAGCTACAAATTATCTCAGGGTGTCAGGATTGAAACTCAGTCCTATACCCATCCAAAGCCTATGTTCAGAAACAGTAGTCATTACTAATTCTGTAATGTTTCTGCCCATAATCTTGGGACTGTTCTCGTAACATTGTTCATTTTTACCACTCACACTTTAAGGTATTTGTTTGAATAGGAAACAAATGTTAGCAGTTTGTCTTTGTTATTGTTAAAACCCTAAGCCATGATTTTGATCCTTTAATTTTCCTTCCAATAATCTCAAGTCAAAGAGCTAGAAGTGGGTTGAAAAGTGGATTGAATTGACAAGTACCTCCATCAGTCTCTCCTCTTTTTAGAGGAATGACATTATTTTTTTCTCTCTATTGGTCCCACTTGTAAGCAGGGGTAGGAATCACCAGATAGGACTGTTATTTGAATAATGCATTTGCTATAAGACAGTTTAAGAGTTAAATACTCTCTTGATTAACATCCAATTTTGCCATTTTAATATTTCTTATGATAGTAGTATTGGAGGATATTGAGCGTTCTCTCCTTTTTTCTTACCTACTTCTGTGGTTGTAGATACAAACCTACGTGCTTAAATCTGATAGTTTATCTTCTAGCTCAAAACATTTTTTAAAAATTGGAAAATAAAACCTGGAATGTAGGCACCCAATTTCCTGAAATTTCCACTTAGATACCCCATATCACTCACCCCAGTAACCACTATCCTAACACTAACCTACTCTCCAAATACTTCAACTTTAGAGCAGTCATCAAGATTAGTAATTACACTGATTAACCATAGTTAAAATAAAACACACAAGATAACCCCACAGTGGACCACAGAGCCCCTCCACTCTGACCAATAAAGACCTTAGCCTTTTTGCTGAGCCATTCCACCAAAACAAATATGGCATAGAACAAGTACTGGCATTTGACCAAATACATTAGCAGAACACAATGGAGAGGAAGAGGGAAATACTGTTTCAAGAAACAAGAAAAAGATGTATTATAGAATATACTTTATAAACAAATTTTATCTTATTTTAATTTTTTTAAAGATTTTGTTCTTTAGAGAGACAGCAAAAGAAGGAACACAAGCAGAGGGCATGGGAGAGGGAGAAGCAGGTTTCCGCTCCATCCCAGGACCCCGGGATCATGACCTGAGCTGAAGGCAGACGCTTAATGACTGAGCCACCCAGGCACCCCAAAAAACAAATTTTTAAGTTCCATCCTTCGTAATATGTATGCAGCAGCATAGATGTAGATAGATAGCATGTGTATACACACATAAAAAATACATATTCTCATTTGTTCATAATGTCAGCTTTTTATCTGCTATCCCGATATTATCAGGTTACATTTTTTGATGTTCCTATTAAAAATAAATGCGAAGTGAAGGGTCATAGATACTTTGATGTGCAGTGTGTCACCTTGACTTACATAGTAAAATTTTAAAGAATCAATGACTTTATTATTTAAAGTAACTTTTCTGTAGTCAAATATTCAAGTTTAACAAAAAGTCAAATTGATAGTCTATTTTAAGTTAATATAACTACAAATTACCTCTTTAATATGATAATTTAAATGACGGTATGTACGTAAATATGTTCATGTGTGTATGCTTATACTTATAACCTGAGAAGCTTAGGTTTTAATTAGGACTATTCTAGCATAAATATTCAAGATGGTTAAAGGAGATGATCATAAACTATGAATTGCTTTACTTGATATTATTTTGACTTAATGCTTCAGGGATATTCCCCAGAATGGGAGGGGGATGGTTAAAGAATATGGTCTGCCATTTTGTACCTGACTTAGTGCCATTTCCACAGAGACCGGTTGCCCAGAGATCGCTTTAGTTGTGCGTGCTGTGAAAGTGTTAAGCAGTGTCACGATGAATACAGGTCACACTAATAATCGGTGAAATATGTTCTTAGTTTCAGTGAGAGAGTAGTTTTCTAACTTCTGTGTGGCTGCCTTTTGAAAAACTTTGAGTTTAATCAGGAAAAAAAAAGTGAAAATGTTGGGGAAAATGTGGTCTGTTACTCAGGGAAAGCAAAGGAGAATTTTATGCTGTACAGCATTTTATCTTTTGTGTTAATCTTCTAACATCTTTCATGCTATGTGTTACATGGTGTGTGTGGGGGGAAGGGGGTAGAGCTATTAAGTTAATATCCTAAGAGCTGGCAGTACAACTCCATTTAGAAGGGAAAAAATGTATTCCTTAAAAAAAACCTTGATATGTAATTGGTGAGTTAATGTTTTTGAAACACTTAGGATTGCTCAACTACCATTTTTAGCAGTCCATCATAGAACTCTTATATATGGAATATTCTATATTCTGTATGTCCTATATATGAGAGTTCTGTAGGATGAGCACATGCTCCATATCTATGCACCTGGTTAGAGGAAGAGATCTATGTTGGTGTTAGAGAAGGATTATTGACTCAGAATGGCTAGGTTAGATGCCTAATGGGTTAATGTTCTATAGGGCAAAGGCCTATAATCTTGGGGACGTTTTGTACCAAACAGGAATCATTGTCTGTATTGATTGTATCAGACAACAATCTATAAGTTAACCTGTAACTTTGCCTTCGCTGGGCTTTTAATTAATAACATATACTAAGTCAAAGATACTGTCTCCTAGGTAATTGAACAATCCTTAGACGGGATTGCTCCCATGTAAATGCTCCAGTGTAAAATTAAAAAGATTTGCTGCTTTCTCTTTGCCTTATTTCTAAGTTGTGAACATTTCTTTTTCCTTAACAGAATAGTCATTGATGTGTGAGAGCACTCTGTAAATGTTTTTAAAACATAGGAAAATGATATAGATGGTGACACACTGGGAGCTTATGCTCAGGGTTAAGCAAGTATAAAACCCATCTGTATAAGATAGGAATTTCTTTTTTGTTTCCAAGCGTGGGGAGAGATGAGATAGTGGAGAATGGCCCAGAAAGAACATGAGTCAGGGAGGAAAAATGAGATTGAGCACTGCATGGGGAAGGCCAAGAGAAAACAATAGTTGTGGCATTGCCAGAAGGAATTTTGAAAACAAATATCTAAGGTTTCGAGTTTTTGTACTGTGCGGTAAGAAATCTAATCCACTTTTCTTGCCTTCTATTCAGTAAATGTGCTCATGAACGCTTTGTGTGCTTTTTAATTTTATTTTTAGAAACTGGGTACAGGGCTCAATTACATTGGCAGATTATTGGTTTATAAGACATTTATGTATTAACGACGTTTGAACCCAATTGTGTGCTAAGCACGTATGATTTGCTGGACACACTATGTTTAATCAACTGCAGAAAACAAAACCTTTACGGAGTTTACAGCTTAGTGCGAAAGTCAGGCAATAAACACATAAATATGTAATTATAACTTTTGGTGAGTGCTATAAAAATACGATTCAGTGATAGAGATGAGTAGGTTTAGAGATGTATTTTAATGACACCATCAAGGAAAGCCCCTCCAGGACGAGGGCTTGAGGCAGACCTGAAGCAAAGGCCACCCGAGAAAAAGGAGGTGTCCCTGTGTTTCTGTTTCCAAGGGCTGCCATAACAACCACAAACTTGGTGCTATAAAACAGTAGGAATGTATTTTCTTTCAGTTGTAGAGAAATAAAAAATCCAGGTGTTGTCAGCAGGGTTGTTCCTTCTGGAGGCTCTGAGGGAGGACAGACCCAGGCCTCTGTCCTCGATCCTGATGACAGCCAGTAATTCTTGACATGCCTTGGATTATAATTGTGTTACTGCAATCTCTGCCTCTGTCTTCATATTGTCTTCTGCTCTTGAGTGTCTGTGTCACAAGTCTCCCTTGGCCTTTCTCTTATAAGGAAACAGTCCCTGGATTTAGGGCACACCCTGAATCCAGGGTGAACTCTATTGGAATTCTTCGTTAAGTCAGTGCAATTTAAGCCACTACACTACGCAGAGGGATTAATATGCGCCAGGACAAAGTTGTGGTAAAGAGCTTGGCATGTTCAAGGAAAGAAAGAACATTTAGGATGAGAGGAAGAACAGATCACAATTGAGTTGATGTGGTAGGTGGTGGTGTCCTGTTGCCCACTATGTCAGTGACTAGAATTAGAGAATAAGCCTCATGTGAATTTTCAGCCACATAGAGGAATAATTTGGGCTTCACCGGTCCTGGAATGGGGATTGAAGTTGTCAGTGAAATTCATTGGATATTCAACTTAATATTCATTGCTTTTTTTTTTTTTAAAGATTTTATTTATTTGGGGCACCTGGGTGGCTCAG
Source organism: Ailurus styani (assembly GCA_002007465.1). Classification (NCBI taxonomy): domain Eukaryota; kingdom Metazoa; phylum Chordata; class Mammalia; order Carnivora; family Ailuridae; genus Ailurus; species Ailurus styani. The sequence continues at coordinate 294,672 of LNAC01000552.1, forward strand.
TGGGTTAAGCCTCTGCCTTTGGCTTAGGTCATGATCTCAGGGTCCTGGGATTGAGGCCCGCATTGGGCTCCCTGCTCGGCAAGGAGCCTGCTTCCTTCTCTGCCTGCCTCTCCGCCTACTTGTGATCTCTCTCTCTCTCTTTCTCTGACAAATAAATAAATAAAAAATCTTAAAAAAAAGATTTTATTTATTTGGTAGATCACAAGTAGGCGGAGAGGCAGGCAGAGGAAGAAGCAGGCTCCCTGCTGAGCAGAGAGCCCGATGCAGGGCTCAATCCCAGGACCCTGAGATCATGACCTGAGCCGAAGGCAGAGGCTTTAACCCACTGAGCCACCCAGGCGCCCCATTAATCATCGCTTCTATCCAGTATTCTAAAATGCCTTGTGACTTACCGAGCTTACTTTAAGAGGATATACTACAAACTTACATGCAAATTATCTTCAGAATTACCACTTGGGTTGTTCGTTCCAAAGAGGTCTTTTTTTTTTTTTTTTTAGGGCTCTGGCCTCTCTTGTGACCATATCTCATTTCCGAGGTCGATGCCTAATGGTATTTTTTTCTATTTCACATTTATGTGAAAGAGAGTGAAGCCTAAGACAGTGCCATTGTTCAGGTTACACAGACCAAGCCTTGTCCTGTGATGTCTGAACACATGGCACTGCAGAGAATGTTGTATATGTCACCAATTTAAAAAGCCTGTTGAGGTTCCTTTTTAAGATAGGCCAATGGAATTCAGCTTAGAGTATAAAATAACCTGCTCTGGAGTCTTACTGAATCTGAAAAATTCCTGTCCAAGTAAATTAATTCTATTAGCATCAGTTTTGTCTCCTATTAAGGAATTCATTTTAAAACTCTACTTCAGGAGCACCACTTTATATAATTGAGGACAACTTATAAAAAGGCAGCAGTATGCAGCTGGATTATAGCTGATGACTTCATTAAGTACAAATAATAAAGAGACTTCTTTTAACCTCTTAAATGTGGCTTTCCTACATCCCTGCCTGCTGATAGGGTGCTGAGATTACTGATGTGTCCCTGTAGCAAAACTTCCTCCAGGTAGGGTCATAATCATTTCTGTACATTTTAGGGTACATATCTTTAATATTGTCAGCCCCCAACTTCAATGCTGAAAAAATAATAACATTAGTATTAGGAACAATACTAGTAATACCTGGAACAATTAGGAGTCAAATGATAGTATTTTTTGCATTTCCAAATAGTTTCTATTAACAGTTTCTATTCCTTATAATTTCCTCTGAAAACAATTTAACAGCAGCATCCCTATAAAGGAAACCATTTGATGATAGTCTAAGTGCTGCTGAAAAAATAATTGAGAAGTAGGCTAGAACAAAGTCAGTTTACTCTAACATATACCTGTGTACCTTCCTTCTGCAAAGCAAAATGTAAATAAACAGATTATAATTGGTCTTTCTGCCAGGCAGTTGAAGGACTTTAAAAAATAATTTATAGGGTACAGAAGTCTGTACTTGATGAGCATTTTCCTTAAATATCCATTGATACGTGGGACGCACATCTAGGGAATTTGGGGGCCTATAACTTTTAATAATTGGAAAAGTACGCCAAATGACAATTTAAAAATTAAAAGCACACAAATGAATTAATTCATCTGACCTAGGATGCTTGTACATCAATGAGAAGAGCTAACATCTAGCTTTCCATGGAGGAGCAACTGAGATGTACCTCACTGCCAAAATGAAACCTGACCAAAAAAAGGCAGTTTGGAAAATAAGATTGTCGAGATGGCATTTAAACATGGTTAAGGAAATAACCACACCTTATGACAAATGTGAGATTGGGTAGAATAATTTACTGAAAAATATTTTGCCGAAAAATTTAGAAAAACATGCTCATGTTAGATTTTGATTTTCCTTTGAAATGTAAAAAGCTTCTCAGCAATTTCTGTCCCTTAAGAGAATTGTAAGTTGCTGGTTTGTTGTATTTCTTATGTTTAACTTGGAAGCTTGTTTGTGTGTTGTTGCATGGTTGTAATGAGATTAAAGCAATATTTGATTAAGTCTGTCTCTGCTTTGTTACCTTTTTTCCCTTTGGGATAAGTAAATATATCTTACGGTGTTGGGACAATATGTAGGACAGGAGAAAAAAAGAGAAATAGTAATTTTTTTTCAGTCTACAAAGCCCTTTTGAACAAATAATAGTACTAGAAAAAACAACTTACAAAATTTTGGCGAAAACCACAAAAATTAAGAGCATGAGGTATTTATTAATAAACTTAATAGAAAATGTAATAGAACTTACTTTCCTTTTACAAATAATTCCATTTAAAAATCTAGTATTAAAATTAGAACAATAGGCATAGTTAAGTTATAATAAATAGACCCAATAAAGAATCATGTCTTAGAAAACAGTTGTCATAATTTTCTGGCTCTTCCTTCTGATCCCACAGTAAAGTTGTACCTAGTTAGTTAGCCTTTCTAGCATAATTGGTTGGTTAGCTCAGGTTCCTTCTCAAAGCAAAGGAGAAAACTTTAGCTCAGTGGCATCCTTTCTTTCATCTATTCCATTCTCACTCTGCTAGCCTCATTTTTTTTTTCTTAGTTAAAAATAAGTCAGGGATTTGTATACTTCCAACAACTGTAAAATTTACTACTCTGCAAGATAAGAATGTGGGATTTAGTATGGTGTATATATTACAGAATATTATTATCTTACAGATTATTCTTTAGAACTCTCAAAGCAGAACTGCCCTGGATAAGTTAAACAGGCAAGGAAAACACTCTTCAGGATTATTGAAATAGAGGTCAAGACCACTGCAGTAGGAGAGAAGCTGAACTCAGCTCTACTTAAAAGGCTGGAGAGTTTTTCAGCATTGAGGTGAGCTAGTGAAAAACAAATGGAGAATGCATTCGTAGGTGGCTTCGTCAAGGTGACTAGTTTAACTGTGTTTGGCAGTTGGGGATAATGGAAATTAAACTCTACCCACCACCTGGAACACTGACTTTCTGGATGATTATATTTCAAAGTTTGGCTCTTTGGTCTTTGAGAAAGACGTTCCTGGGTTATAAAACTGGCAAGATGCTGGAAGATTTATATTTCAAAGGGGCAGAGAATGAATTTCCAATAGCAGGTTTTCGAAAGTAAGAAAACTTACTCCAGTGTTCCAAATAAGAATACTAGTTTTCTGAAGAAAAAAAGGGATGTTAGAGGACTCGAGTCACAAAGGAAGCTGTCTGAAGTTTAATCAAGCTGAGGGATGTTTTGATCAAAACTAAAGTCAAGATCAATTGGCCATGTTTCCAGAGATTATTTAATATTCTTTTTATAAAGGCTATTTTATTTCCAGGTAGTTGTCAAAGCTAATTAACAGTTGTGTCTATAAAAAATTATGCATACAGTTACATTGCTGCTGTCATTAATCACTATAGCTTTATATCTAGATTCTAAATTTACAAAGTATAATTGCTTTGGGACAAAACTGTCCCCACCAAAATTCATATGTTAAGGTTCTAACCATTATGCAGCCCATGTTAATAAAACTATTTGGAGATGCGGTTTTTAGGATTTAACTAAATGAGGTCATGATGGTGGGATCTTAAATAGTTAGGACTGGTGTCCTTATATAAGAAAAAAAGGATATCTTTATCCTTCATGCAAGGACATAGGGAGGAGGTGGCCATTCGCAGGCCAGGAAGAGAGCTATCATTAGAACCTGACCATACTTGAACTGTAATATTGGACTTCAAGCCTCTGGAACTGTGAGAAAATAAAGGTCTGTTGTTTAAGCTGCCCAGCCTATGGTATTTTGTCATTGTAACCCAAGATGACTAGTACGGTAATGAAAATAACATACTTCAAAATGTGGTACTAGATAGGTTGATATACCCTGAAGCCTAGTCTTCAGAGATAATTATCTGCTAACTTCAGGTCCAAGAAGACTTTTCTTTGCAATGGGATTGATGTGGATTTTCAGTGAACACCATAATCCACTTGGTAATTTCCCAAGTTTTTGCATGAAGTTATTAGGTAGTACACTTTTTCTTTTTTTCTTTTTTTCTTTTTTAACATTACACGATGGAGTGCAGTTAGAGTAAGGATAAAGGCAGCTATCAGTAGCTTTTGACTCTGTACCTATCAACAGAATCATTAGAATCCAGTCCAACTTGTATGTCATTAGGTCAGTTTTAGCTGCATGTAATGGGGTGGGTGGGAAACAAGACCATTTTCTGAATTTCTTCCACTAGCTGTGAGTAGTTGGTGTGGGGATGAGGAGGGTGGACCCATATGCATAGTTTTTCCTTATTTTAAATCATTTCCATGAGATTGTAATTCCACTGGATGAAGGGACTTGACTGCCTTGTTTACCTCTATGGAGATAACTTCTAAAATAGTGTCTGGGACATAATCATTCAATCAGTAGTTTCTTAACACACAAATGAAATAAAGAGTAGAAGGAATTAATACTGCAAATGCAGATGAAGGTCATTTTATGAACTACTTTAAAAATGTTGAAAATATTGATTTTTCTGTAGGTAGTAAAGAACTATTGAAAATGTCCAAGAGGAGACATAATTTGTTTTGCACTAATTATATTTTTGTTTGTTAGACCAAATCCTTGCTTTTTTTTTCAAACTAATAATTTACCTTTTTATAGATGCTAAAAGGATAATTAAGGAAGAAATGATTACTTCAAAATTCTTTGAATTTGAAAACAGTTTCTGTATAGTTTTGAAGCTAGGTGTATTAAGAAAGACAGATTAACTTTATAAAACTGGCTAAAAATAAATCAAAAACATTTATGGTAGCAATACAGGGTATGAGTCTATTCAGTTAGTTGGAAGTACTAGTGCAATTTGTTCTTTTGGTTTTGCGTGAAATTGAAGGAAATTATATGCAATTTTTTAACTTTAACAAATGGCTCTTGAGGTATAATACACATACAGAAAATGGTATATATCATAACCAGTTCAATTAATTTTCATAAAATGAACAATTTCAACTAAGACTGGGAAGCCCCCATCATGCAAGAGTAACCATTTCTTTTCCTTCTAACATAGATTATTTTAGCCTTTTCATGTTTTATATAAATGGACTTACACTGCATGCATATCTTTGTGTCTAGCTCTTTTGCTCAATGTTATGGTAGAGTCAACCATATTTTTTCCTGGTTTGTAGAGTGTTAACTCCCACTGCCATATGGAACTACATGCATGCATTTCTACTGAATATACACTTAAAGAATTATTGTATCCCAGAATGTGCAGCTGCTGCCAGAATTTTTCCAAAATGACAACAGTTTACCCACTCAACAGGAATTTTTGAGACCTCCCATTATTCCACATCCTTTCCAACACTTGGTATTACCTTTTTAAAAATTGATTTTAGCCTTTCTAATAGAGATCTAATGATAAATGAATTGTGGTTTTTATTTTCTTAAAAAAATAATATGTTGTACACCGTTTCACCTGAATGGCATTCTGGGCATTTAGATACTTTTGTGGGGTATCAGGTCTTTGGCACAAGTTTTTAGTTGAGTTGATATGTAAGAGATCTTTTTATGATGCATGTAAGCCCTTTGGGTATGTGTAATGCAAATATCAGTCATCCGGTTTGTATTTTTCTTGTTTAATGAACAAAATATTTGATCTAAATGTGTTTCAATATATCTTCAATCAATAAACAGCCCTTTTTGTCCCTTGTTTAAAAAATATTTACCAACCCCATATTCATATAGATCTTTCATATTTTATTTTAAAATATGTATTTTAACTTTTGTGTTTGGATTGGCTGCCAGTCTGGATTTGTGTTTTGTAAATGATGGATGGGTCCAGGAGACTTATCTCATAAGAACATTTAATTTATCGGGCACCCGGGTGGCTCCGTGGTTTAGGCCTCTGCCTTCGGCTCAGGTCATGATCTCAGGGTCCTGGGGTCAAGTCCCGCATGGGGCTCTCTGCTCAGCAGGGAGCCTGCTTCCCCCTCTCTCTCTGCCTACCTGTGATTCTCTCTCTCTCTCTGTCAAATCAATAAAATCTTAAAAAAATTTTAATTGATCTATCATTTGTAGAAAAGACCACTTTTTCTCATTGTACTGCGGTGTTATTTTGTCATAAATTAGGTGACTGGAATGTACGGACAAATTTGTGCAAGGTCTGTTTTTTTTCCCATTGAGAAGTCTGTCTACCCTTGTACCTATCCCACATTGTCTTAATACAGCTTTATAGTGAATCGTGATATTTGGTAATGTTAGTACTTGAGGTTTGTTCCTTTGAAGACTGCTTTGGCTATCCTTGGCCCTTTACATTTCTATATTAATTTTAGGATCATCTGGTTTCCACCCAAATTCCCGAGATTTAGATTGGGATTTATACCACTGATCTTCTGCATGATGACTCACTTCCAAATTAAACAGCATAGAGTGACACATATTATCTCAAACACTTAGCTATCAGGTGGTTCTGCTATCTCAGGAGGTTGTAGTCAAGATGTCTGTTGGTGCTGCATTCATATGAAGGCTTGACTGAGGCTGGACTATTCACTTTCAGTAAGGCTTGCTGTTGACTCACTCAGTTCCTCACTATTAGCGGGGCCTCTCTACAGGGGTGCTTGAGTGATCTCAAGGCATGGTAGGTAGATTGCTTTCCTCAGAGCAAGTGATCCAAGAGAGAGAATGGTGAAGGAAAGTGACCAAAGTGCAAGCTGAGAATCTTTGATAAACTAGTCTCTGACGTGATATACAGTCTTTTCTATAGCATTCTGTTGGTCACACAGACCAACCCTGGTATAATGTAGGAGGCCATTACAAAGGGGTATTAATATCAAGAGATAAGGATCATTAGAAGTCAATATAGTGTCAGGGTTTCATTAAATCTATAGATATTTTATAAGAATTGGTGTCCAAACATTACTGAGTCATATAAACAAAACCATAATATATCCCTACATTTATAGCTCTTTTTAAATATTTCTCAGTCATTCCACTTAATTTTTTTTAAAGCACTTAATTTTTAGTGTCATTTTCACACATCCTTTGTTAGATTTACTTTTAAATATTTGACTTCCAATGCTGCTATAAATTATTTCATTTTTAATTTCTACTGCTGCTATGAGCAATACAGTTTAGTACATTAGTCTTGTATCTAGTGAAATTTCTTAATTTGCTTAGTACTAAATTTTTTCTAAACATTATTTTATATATTCTAAGTGCACAGTTATATCTATTAATAATAGTTTTATTATTTTCCAATCCTTAATGCTATTTTTTTCTTCTTGCCATTATTACATGGGTCTGGATTTCCAGTAAATATTGAAGAGAAATGATGATGAACATCATTGTCCTGTTCCTTTCTCTTGATTGTTGAGGTATAATATGCATACAGTAAAGTGAATATCAGAAATGTACAGCTTAATTTTTGCAAGCAGAACACATTCATCCAATAAACTTAACATTACCAGTCAGATGTCCTCATCTTGGAAATGTAGTCAATCAATCCTTTGACTTCAAACCACATATTTTTACTTGCTTTTATATTTGTGTAAATGGAATTATACAGTATGTAATCTCTTGTGCCTCAATTTTTTTTGCTTTCCCACTCATGTTAGAATTTGTATTCTTTATATGGCAAATTCCCTTCTAGTTTGGCAAGAGGATTTTTTAAAAATCATAAGTGGGTGACTTTTATGAAATCCTTTTACTGTGTCTATGAAAATACTTGTTTTTTCCTTTATTTTTCTGTTGATGTTTTTCCTCTTATTTTTCTGTTGCTGTGATCTTTCATAGTGATTTGGTTATTAAATCAGCTTTTCATTCATGGAATAAGTCCCTTTTGGTCATGGTGTACCATTTCTTTTTCATTATCACTGAATTTGACTTGCTTTTATTTTATTTAGGGATTTTGTCTATCATGTTTTGGTAGCGAAATTCTTCTGGCTTCTTAAAATGGGATTTTTCTCTGTTAGAAAGTGTTGTGGAACATTAGTATTTTCTATATATATAATATTTCAAAGAATTCTTCTAGAATTCATCTAGACCTAGGTTCACTTTTATGAGAATGTTTTCAATAACAGACTTAATTTCTTTACTTGATAAATCAAGTAATTCAGGTTTTCCACATGTTCTTAACTTCCTATAGTTTTGAGTTTTCGCAGTTCATTCCAGTATTCTAATTTACTACTAAAAAGTTGTTTATAATCTCTTACGATCTTTTTTGATGCAGCTAGGAACAGTATGAATGCTACTGTATTACCGTTTGTCATCCTTGATTTGGTTTTATTCATTCTAATTTTTTTCCTTACTCAATCTTGCTAGGTGTTAATTTTTTTCATATCTTCAAAAGTTTAAAGTTTGCATCTTTGGAATGTTTGCATTATATTTTATTGGTTTTTATTTCTTCCCTTTTATATTTTTAGATTTCACTGACTTTTTTCTTCACAACCTCTTTAAAGAAAAGCATATATAATTTATTTTCAAGTTTCCTATTTTCCAGTACAGGCATTTAAAGTTATACTGTATTCCTGATTTTAGAGGAAAAGCTTTCTCAGCTTTTCACTGCTGAGTATGATATCAGCTGTGGGCATGTCATGTATGGCCTTTATTATGTTGATAACAGGTTCCATCTATACCAGTTTGGCTAAAGATTTTTATAAGTGGATGTTGAATTTTGTCAAATTCTTTTTTTATTAAGATGATCATATCAATTTTTTTTTCCAATTTGAAAGTAGTCATTTATTAACTGACCAGATTACAAAAGTAATCATGGCAGACCTTAGTTCATCCTGCTAATCCTGTTGATCTGGTGCTCTTTGTCAGCAGCATCTCCACCTTCAGTGACTGGTCTTTTTCTTCATTCTCCCTCATGGAGTAGGTAATTTGAAGGGCAATAAGAAGTTGTTTGCTTTTTTGAAACGTTTTCCAACAGTATAGATCTCGTGAATCAGATCCTCCCCCATGAATATGCTGCCATATATACCAAGAGATTGAGCTATCAGTGTGTTATCTGTCACGCCAATACACTTCTTACAGATTTTTCCATAACCTTGCTTGCAGATAAATTTATTCACCGGTTTCAGGTTTGGGTACCCCCATGCTATATATGGTTCCACAATCGTCAGCGTGTTAAATGAAGCCCTGTTGAACTTAACAGAAGTGCCACTGAAGATCTGGTGAAGGCAAAGAAGCTGCAACACCTTTTGAACTTTTGGGTTCACACCATTGATACCTCTGATCCTGAGGACATGCCAATTTGTGTTCCACAGGTACCTAGATGTTGCCATTGGTTCTTGACATCCTCACCATTTTCATCTCAGTTCTATACATCTGCCTATATTCCTCGTGGTAATGCTTAGATTTTTTTCATAGATAAGCTTTCTTCTTGCCTTCTGAAACACCTTTTGGGCAAATTGCTTTCTCAGATGCTTGATCTTCAACTCTGTAGAATTCTTTTGCTTTTCCTTAAGGGTTTCTGGTACAGCTGGGAGAGAGATGATCATATGGTTTTTATCCTTCATTTTGTTAATGCAGTGTATCACATTGATTTGCAAATCAATGAATCATCCTTGCATCCCTGGAATAAATTTTACCTGATCAGTGTAGATGATCTTTTAAATAAATTGTTAAAGTCACTTTGCTCCTTTTTTGTTGAAGATTTTTGCATCTATTTATAAGGAATATTGCCCTGTAATTTTCACTTCTACTGCCCTTGTCTGATGTTGGTATCACATTAATGCAGGCCTCATAAAATGAATTTGGATGAGTTCCCTCCAGTTGTGTTTTTGGAAGAGTTTGAGAAAGACTGGTATTTATTCTTATTTTATTTATTAAAAAGATTTATTTATTTGACAGAGACAGCACAAGCAGGTGGAGTGGCAGACAGGCAGAGGGAGAAGGACGCTTCCTGCCAAGCAGGGAGCCCAGTGTGGGGCTCAATTCCAGGACCCTGGGATCATGACCTGAGCCGAAGGCAGACGCTTAATAACTGAGGCACCCAGGGGCCCCCGTATTTACTCTTTAAATGGTAGAATTCACCAGTGATGCCTTCTGGTTCTGGACTTTGAATCAGTAATCAAAAATCTTCCAATAAATTAATCTCCTTATAGTAATCAGTCTGTTCAAATTTTCTATTTCATCATAATTCAGTCTTGGTAGGTTGTATGTCTGTAGGAATTTATCCATTTTTTTTCTAGGTTTTGTAATTTGTTGGCTTCGAATTGTTTGTAGTAATCTCAGAGTCCTTAGTATTTCTGTAGTATTGGGTGTAAATCTCTTTCATTTCTCTTTTTAACTTTTGAATCCTCTTATTTTCTTAGCCAATGTGGATGAACCTCATGGGCATTCTGCTTAATGAAGTAAATCAGAGAAAGACAAATACTGTATGATGTCTCTTAATGTAGTCTAAAAAAAAAAAAAGAAAAAAAAAAGGCTCATAGGTAGAACAGATTAGTGGTTGCCAGAGCAGAGGCAGGGGTTCCGGGTGGAAGAAATGGATGAACTGTTTATTTTATTTTTAATTTAAATTTAAATAGTTTAAAAAAATAATTTGCCTTTAGGATTAAAGTGTTGTAAAAACAACATAACATTATTACTCCAGCCTCAAAAATAAAATCTATATCAGTCTCTCTCTAAATGCTGCTTTAGCCATATATCAAATTTTTTTCCTCACAAATCTTGAAATGTTTTAATTTGAGTTCAAAGTATTTTATAACCGGTTTCCATTTTTCCTTGTATCTTGCATCTTTTAGAGAAATATTTAATTTCTAGGAAATCTTGAATTTTCTTGTCTGTATGTGCATGTTTTTTTTCTGTTTTAATTAATTCCTACCCTTCACTATGGTTAGTTAACATACTCTGAATAAATTAAATTCTTTGGGGTTGGTTGATGCCTACATTATGACATTGCCAGTGTTAGTAATATTTAATTTGCACTTAAATGTAAATTTTCATTGTTGGATATGGTGTTCTAAATATGTGAAATGTATTTATTATACTGTTTATATAATCATTATCTTTAATGATTTTCCATATCCTTTCAACTTCTGATTATCATGAGTTGCTAGTACTAGGTGTAAGTCTTCCATAGTGATTTTAAGTTTGTTTCTACTTTTAGTTCCATTTTTACTTTATATATTTTGAGATCATGTTAGTAGATTCAAACAAAATTTAAAATTCAAAAAATAACAAAATTCAAAATTTAAAATTTTGTTAGCTTCCTTTATCATTATGAATTATTATTCTTTACGTCCAGTAATGATTCTTAAAGTCTACTTGTTTGGAAATTACAAATTTACAGCTACATTGTTTCTTTTGGCTATTGTTAATCATCTTTTCACAAAACCTTAAGAAATTATCTGTTTAATAGGATGCCGCTCTTTGAACATCCCAAACACTTACTGTCTGCTTTTGGTTGTTATGATGAAAATCATAAAGGGGTATGTTTCTCAAAAGGGCTCACAATGCAAAATAGAAGCAGCACTTGGGGGTGAAGGAACTTGGATGCTAATGTTTCTGTGAAGTTGTAAATCCTTGGGAGTTAAGACAAATCTTTCCCAGTCCATGAAATTCGTGCACTTGCTGCTACTGCTTCTCTTCTATGAGGACGTAAATTCTATGACAAAAATTTCTTTTCCACTGATTGCTGTAGCCCTCAGTACTCAGAGCTGTGCCTCGCTAATACTGGAAGTATATAACTCTCTATAACATGCAGTGGAATTTAATTTTTCTTCCCAGCAGTTCTCTGAGGAAGGTTCTATTATCTCCATTTTGCTAATAATAGAATTGAGTCTGAAAAAAGGTTAAGTAACTTCGTTAAGGTGAATAAATTAAAGAGTATAGTCAGAGTGAGGTCTGTCTGTTATGAGAGGAAAATACTTCACCCTCTTCTGTGCAGTGGTGGAGAACCTTAGCTGACAGACAATAAAGTAACATGGATACTAAGAGCTCCTGCTCCAGAGTCGAGTTTACAGACCATTTTGCCCCAGTGGTTTTAGGCAAGTTGCTTAACCTCTCTCTGCCTGTTTTCTGATCTGTAACCAAGGGAACCAGTACCTCTGTCACTGAGTTTGTTTTAAGAATTAGGTCGGTTAATACCTAGAGAAAATTTCTTACTTTAAGCCAGGTTTACTTTTTTTCCCACAGGTAGTATTAGATCCAACTTTAGAGGAAAAGGAAAGATGATTTTATTGGATTGCTCTCACCTTCTCTAAATTTTGTGCACTTGCTTTTGGACTCCTATTTTCTTCTGTTATAGGGAGGAAGGGAAATACCTTTTTTTATAGTGTACATTTTTTCTCCTGTGGATCTCGACTATTTATTTAGTCTCGGACCTTAAGGATGGAGTTTTCCCATTTGTCTTTCATAACCTCAATCTCTCCCTGTCTGTTGGATATTTCCCATAAGCATTTATATATGTTAAAAGTTTCTTATCTTTAAAAACTCTTCCTATATTTTTAACCAACCACCACCACTTTGAAAATCAAGAAATTGGTTATATTTTCAGTCTCAGTTTCCAAATTCCCTCTTCTTAAACCATCTTACCCTTTGATTTCCATACTTTATCTGTTGCTCATCTTCAACACAGTTTTTAAATACTAAAATTCTTAAAGGATAGGTAATTGCTTCTGATTCATTATCAGTATCTCTCAAACTTGGCTGAGCATCAGTCACCTTAAGAATTTTACAAAAGTTACTGATAGCCAAACATCTCCCTCAGAAGTTGTGATTTAATTAGCATGGGTAGATTCTAGGCCTTTGCCTTTTTAAAAACAAACAAACAAACATGAAGTTATTCTAATGGTTACCCAAGTCAATACTTTAACCTCTCCCTCCAGTTGATTTCATTTTAGGTGTAGCTTTATTTACTATATATGACTAACCTCTCTATTTATATTTTAGATTTGGGGGACTTTCATCATACAGCTATTGGCGTTTTTAGGAAATGTGGGATCTTGAACCAGACCATGAACATCATACTAACACTTAATACAGCTCACTGTGAAAAACCTGAGGAGTGTTTTCGGGGCACCCCAGTGGCTTGGTTAGCATCTGCCTTCACTTCGGTTATGAACACAGGGTCTTGGGTAGGGCCCTGCTCGGCAGGGAGTCTGCTTCTCCCTCTGCCTCTCACCCAACTCATGCACTCTGTCTCTGTCTCTGTCAAATAAATTAAAAAATCTAAAAAAACCCAACCAAACACACACAAAACTTGGGACATGTTTTAGCCATGCTAGAAATACATCTAGCAGTCACCTTTATGCATCATTTTCCCTGAGCCCAAATTAGTTCATATTTGGAATTTGTTAAAGAATACAGTTCAAAATGGTGGCCTTATAACAGGGAAGAAAGAAAGAACCCTAGAGAATGGGTGAGCTCTAAGACAGGAAAAGACCAAAAAAGTTTTTAAGTGAGCAGATTACAGAGAGTAAAAAACTTAAAAATCTTTTTTTTTCCCCCTACTGAAAGCTTGTCACCTTAATCTCTCAAAACTGTTTGTGTTTCTTAAGATACCTTGATATGAAAGCTTGGTAACCATACAGATAAAATAAGGCTGGTGTAAACTGTTTCTGGATGTTTAAATATGTCCCAAAAAATATTTCTGACAGTGTTACAGGAAAGGGAAAATGAGTTACTAAATGTGGATGAATATGATGTAGTGCTTGACAGAGAGCTTTGGCTTACAAAAGTAAACTTGCCTTTCTTGGAGAAATATCTATGGACAGTCCCTCTCTGCTGATATTTTTACCAATAAATTTTAAAATTCCGTAGATTTATGTCTCCTGTACAAACCATAGAACTATAAAGGTTCCTCTTCTCATCCCTTCTTCAACTACTTGGGAAAGATGCTTTAATTTGTCATATAGATTTGCACAAAGTAAATAATGGAAGGAAGATACAGAATTTTCAGAAAATACATTAGATAATTTTTTGCCTCTATCAATTCAAGTTCATTAAATTTTTTTAAGTTCATTAAATTTTAATATAGTTCCATTACTGTTGATGTTTACAACATTGTTTTTCATAAACCTAGCTCTTTAAGCCAACTCACTAATTAATTATGTTTATTCTAGTTATGTGTTCTTTCCTAAAGAATATAAAACAAAATCCTTTATGATATCATTATGATCCAGAATAATTTACATTTCTTCTGGGAGGAAAAAAAACACCCTCCCAAATGTCATATCCTCCACTCAGAGACCCACACTAAAATCTTGACATTCCTAAATCAAGGTGAAAGGGATTTTTTTTTTTTTTAGTGAATATGATACCATGTTTCTGCTAGTTAACTGTTACCAAAACACTTGAGGGGGGCAGATTTTAAAGTTAATAGAACATCTGGTTTAAACCAATCTAACAGCTAAATATAAATTACTATTGCTTAGCATTTGTTTCCACATTGCTGTAAAAATTGTGCAAATACATATACATACATAACTTAGCAATTAGAAGCATTTTTTCCTAAATAAATACTAAACCCATACTATTTAAAAATAAAAATGAAATTTCTGGCTTGCTTTTCAGTTAATTTGGAATGAAATAGTTCATTGGACATCGTTTACCATAGGTTGGTAGATTCTATAATCAAGCTGAAATTACATGTAGTTCCCTGTGATCATTTGAAATAGCATTTCCAGGGTCCTGAAAGTTTGAATTAGCCTATGTCAAACACTCAGGATATGATAATCCTTCATTACCACGCAAGCTAAGCCAATTTTCTCCAGTTATCTGTTTGATTGCCTGATTTACTGATAAAAATACGCTTAAAAAATGAGTTGTCTGTTATTTTTCTAAACCATTTTCCCTTACCCATCTATTGTTAGGTCAGTTGAGAGGGTCAGAATAAATTTTTACTAATTATTACCTAATTACACAGAAAAGTGAAGTGACTTCTCCAAGAGCACACAACAGCTTAGTGACAAAGCCGGAACAGAAGTGGATGCCTTAATCTAATCAAAGACAATGTAATTTCCTATAAATTACTGTAAAAAGTGGGTGAAGAGGTTGAGGAAGCTATGACATAGATTTTTTTCAAATTTATTCTCAAATATAAATCCTTAAAATATCTAGCACTAGTCACTTTTTCTGCATTTTGTGGTAAATAAAGCGGAATTACTACCTTATGAATAAATTTGAGGTTTAATTCCTTGGTACTATGTGTTTTGTTTTCTTTTTGATATTGTATACAGATGGAAGTTTGTCATATTTAAAAAGATTTAAGTCCTAGCATTCTTAATTTGGAATTCTCAGTGAACTAAGATTTGAAATCAATACGGGTCTTAAAGAATATACTTATACTTGGATAAACTTATAAGAAAATCATTGATTAAATATGACTAGATTTCTAAAGATTTATGAAGATGACTGCTACATAGTTCCCTATTTTTCAAGCATTCCAAAATCCTTTGTATTTTAAGAAATAGTAAAAAAGTAAAATAAGTAGTCTATGTAGATAAATGTTAGAGCCATCACTTGGATTAAAAAAATTTTTCCTGGTAAATAATTTGACTATAATGTTCGAATTTAAATTGTAAGAATAATTTGCACATTTTTTTTGATTTTTGTATCAACCTGATTGTACATGTTATAGAACATGGTAATTACATATGGCACAAGCTTCTGATGTATAGTTTATTGGACCTTAATATATCCAGTTGTAGTCGAATTTAATGATTATGTTACAAAAATCAAAGTATAATTGGAACTTTTCACATATTTATTAAACTATAATAAAATGCATTTCAAATGTCTTTTAAACGTAAATGATTTTAGAGTCAGTGCCAGTCATCATGGGAACCACAGGTACTTTTCCTTGAAAACATCTTGTTATTCTAGTGTGAGTTTCACATTTGTTTGCTTGTCCAACCCTGTCTTACCTAAATAAGGAGCTTAATTTGATAATTTAATAGCTTAATTATGATCATGCTGGCAATTTTCATGTTGACATGTTTTTAAAAATTCTGAGTACCAACTGAATTGAAATGTATGTCCCATGGATTTTAATGTTCTCATGTATTTCTCTGTACTAATTTTTTGGACTCTTTAACATTTAGATAGCATCAAATAAAGTCTAGAGGAGAAAGTATAGTTCTGAGAACACGTTTTCTCTCCTTTATTACCCTTGAGTAGGAGGTGTGTATTGAAGACAGGCTGTGACCTCAGTTACCCCCACGATCCTCCTCCTTCCCTCCCCTCCCCTCCTGCCTGCCCACGCACATCATTCTTCTAAATTAAATTCTTCATTAGCAGTATTACAACCTTTGAATACTTTGTTTTTTAACACAACATTTATAATATGAATTCCCTTTTGAATTATCAGCAAAATTTTGACAGTTAAAACCGAGATCTTTTGAAAGCTTTCTTGTTAAAATGAAGGCTGACTTCAGTGCAGTTTATATTTGATATTCTTAAGACTGATTTTCCCAAATGTGTCTCTCATTTCTCAGTATGTATCCTCCAGTTTTGCACAGATAGAAAATTTCTAATATTTTTGGAATATTGAAGGTGATTTTCAAATAGAATGTATAGTAAGAGCTATTATTCAAATATCTTATTTGTTATTCACATTTTAGCTTATGGCGGGTGAATATTCATTCATTTGAATAAGTAACTGAGGGCATCTTTCTGTAGCAAAATGGGAAAATGAATGAGAGGTAAAATAAAGGAAATAAATGTTTTATGGGTATAAGTACATGATTTTAGTACTACTGTATATAGTAAAACTTAGGTGCTAGAAACAGTTTTATTGATGTTTTTGTGTGGTCAGTTTCTGAGAAGTTTGGTGGTGCAAGAAACAAATTTAATTTACTTAATACTTCTTATATGTCTAGTTAAAAACCTTTCCGGGTTGTTCCTTTTCATGATTTCAGAAAGACCCTCTATAGGTTGTATCTTTTTAAAAAGTAAATTATGAACATGTACTACTTCTAGAGTTTTCAGACATCACTTAATTATGAGTTATTTTTCTCTTATCCAAAATATGAACTACTATTTGTCAGTTTCTTTTTTCAGAAGTTTATTAATTTGTTTTGCAAATATTGGTTGAGCATTTGGCTCAAGTTAAAGGTAATAAAATGGTTTTCTTGCTGATCATGACATATACCTAAATTAGGGGATGTTTTTTAAAATGACTAAATACACTTCATTAGAACACATTTGAGTCATCTTATTCTTACACAGTAATTGGAAGATCATTTACTGTTTTATTTTAGCACATGTTAACGCAAAGTGTGTGAATGATCCAGCAAGAAGTCAAAGTGATGGAAAACTTAGATGAAAAGTCAGTGGTGGAGTTACCATTGTGAATTCCATTTTGAAAAGTTATTCTTTACTGGAAATTTGCATATGACATTTAAAACCATGGTTAGAATTGGCTATGTACTTTACACTGGAAAAGATTTTTTCCCAAGTCAAAGCAGGAAAGAAAGAGTGCTTAATTTCTATTTGTATTGTAAAACAAAACAAAACAAAAAAGCACCCCCCCCAAAGCCCCAAAAGCAACCCAAACACCTCATTTACTTGAGTGTTTCTTGTGTTCTGTCTCAAAATAAATTAGTATTAATTTGGAAGACCAGAGAAAGCATCTTAAAAAAGGAAAGCTTAGAAATGTTTTGTTTTTAAATAAGTAAACATTCAATCATAATTTTAAGAAATTTCAATAAGCTACATTGATTTGGGAAAATATCATGAAGTATAATGATTCTAAGCTATATCTAATTATAAATCTTTGTAAGGAATTAGAATTGTGTTTGTGATAGAAGAAATGAATTATTATTTCTACAGTTTATCAAGGAGAATGTTT
This sequence comes from Ailurus styani, assembly GCA_002007465.1. Taxonomy (NCBI): domain Eukaryota; kingdom Metazoa; phylum Chordata; class Mammalia; order Carnivora; family Ailuridae; genus Ailurus; species Ailurus styani. The sequence goes on from LNAC01000552.1 coordinate 312,434, forward strand.
TTGCCTGTTGTTCCTCATGTATGTCAAAGTCCCAGTTCCCAGAAATGTGGACAGCATTTAAGGAATTCAAGAAGTCAGCCCTATTTACCTGTGGGAGTATTGTATTTGTGAAATATGCAAGAAAGGATACTGTGAAGTGCCTGGGTGTTTCAGTCAGTTGAGCCTCTGACTCTTGATTTTAGCTCCAGTCATGATCTCAGGGTCATGAGATGGAGCCCTGGGTCGGGCTTTTTGCTGACTGTGGAGCCTGCTTAAGATTCTCTTTCTCTCTCACCCTTCTCTCTGCCTATACCCCTATCATGCACATGCTTTCTCCCCCCCCCAAAAGATACTATACTTCTATTGAATCTCTCAATAGAAAGTACCAGGGCAGAAGCCATAACACAATTAACTGTAAATGATCAGTTATCAGACCAACTTTCCTTAATGCAGAAATTTGGACCTGCGCTGTATACAAAGGATCCGTAGGTTAGAATTTGTTTTGCTCTTGCTACAGCCTAAATTCATACTCTGAGATACATAACTGTCTCATTGCAGTGTCTTCAGAAGAGTTATAATCTGTGACATGTTAGTGACAAGGGTATATAAAGTAAAAATTGTTTTAAAGTGGAAAGTATGTGGAAACTTTGATAATATTTCTTGGAGTTTTGCTCCTTACATGTCTATAGGTTTTTTCACTTGTCTCCTCAGGAATCCACTTTTCCTACCTCATCACTGAGGGACAAAAGAATATATTAAGAATGTGAGGAAGGCTTGTAACCATTTTGTACACATTTTCATTCACTATCAGATGTTTTATTTTACTTTAATATAGAAGCACTCACAGCTCTGTGGTTCACAGTATTCTAAGTGGAGAAAAATAAAAAGGAAATAAGTATAACATTTTCATGAGTCACTACTGAAATAAAATACTTAGTTTCGCAATTCTGTTCTGCTCCAAGATGACTTTTTCTTTACTATGTAAAAAACTGAAATTTAAAATATCAAATGACATTTTCTTCAGAAAAAACGAGACTGGCATACTTTTGAAGAAGTAGAAAAATAAAGATCACAATAGTACTTGACACTCAAAAGCAATATTTGAATGATGAAGAGCATTGGGTAAGTTTAGTTTCATAATTGGTGCTAGTTACCAGCTTCATTAATGTGATTCGTTGTAGTCATGTAATTTGACTTTTCTGGAACTAAAGATTACACCCTCATCTCACTGTCCTTCTGTCAGCCCCCTCAACAGTATAATCTAGAGATTAAAAATGCAACAGCTCATGGGAGAAACATTTTCTGGCAGGCTTCATTTATTCTACAAAATTATTACCCATTGTACTGTCTTACACTACTGATTGACTTGAGTGTTTTTATGTTGTTAGGCTCAGATCATCAGTGTCCTAAATTGCCTGGCAAACTAGTAAGTAAAAATCTCTATGCCTTCAGGAATATAATAATGGCTTCTGGAGTAAGATTTTAGCAAAAAGACTCCTGAATATTTTAAACTGAGTGCTGTGTTTGCTGTTTTAATGTAGTGAGTAGATGAGAGTAATATTGTGCATTTCTTTAGTCATGCAGTCTTTATTTGTACAGCTCCTAAAACACACTCAGCGTTGTGTTAGGTGTCAGGGATATAGCTCTTCGGCAAGATAGTTTAACAGAAAAAAGAAAAGTAAAATATACTGAAAGAAAACTGAAAACAAAGGAAAACATTTACTCCTCATTTACTGACAAACAACTTAGGAGTAACAAAATAGCCAAGCAGAGTGGCTATAAGAAAGAACAGTGTTATCAGGGAGAAGGAAACATATTATTCAGCCTTACACTTCAGAAAAACCAATTCTCTGCAAGTGTTAAAGTCTTGATTCTGGCCAGACACTGAATAGGAAGGGAAACAACAAGAATTGTGTAAGTGAAGTTAGAGCAGAACTCCAGAAGTATATTGGAAGCCAAAAGCTCATTTTTTTTTAAACATGCCTATAAACAATGTTTCCAAGGAAATTCCTTCTAAGTGTTGATTTGGGAAACTTCATTCTTTCTTGATTTATAGACAGACAGTATCATTTCACATTTGTCTGTGACAGATAAAGTAGGCTTTACTGCCATGACGTACATTCTCTTTGCATCTACACTGAATACCAGTAGGCATTAATAAAGTATCACTACAAAATGTCAGGAATCAAGTAGCAAAGAAACTGTGTGAAAGATGTAGTTGGGAGTTCTTTCCTGATCTGTGCCTCTTCTCTTAACCTGAAAATAAGACTATTTGGCTATTTCACTAGAAAAATGGGTTTATTCAGCAACAGCAGGGAATTGCAATTTGGGACAAGCCAAGCTAAGGCAAAACCATACCCAAGACGACAGAGCAAAGGAAATGGAAGTTCTTTTATAGTGGAAAGGAGGAAGCTGGGAAGACTGTTCACAAAAAGTCCATTGAAGTAAACTGGGAGTTCAAAATATAATGGCTCTTCATTGGCTGAGTTGTGACAGTCTTTCATTGGCTGGGCTATTGCCAGGGGATAAGGAAAGCCTTTCCTCCTCCTGCTGGGATAATAAAGTAGTATCTACATGCAAGGCCCATCTTTTCTTTTTGGGTCCGCAATTGGCTAGGAATGGTAGGGGATCTCCTGACTCCATTGTAAGTGAGGTTTCCAATAAAATTTTTCTCATTGAAAAATAATTAGGCAGTTAATTAAAGTTTTTAAGATTTTATTTATTAGAGTGAGAGAGCATGAGAGGGGAGAAGGTCAGAGGGAGAAGCAGACTCCCTCTTGAGCAGAGAGTCCGATGCAGGACTCAGTCCCGGGACTCCAGGATCATGACCTGAGCTGAAGGCAGTCGCTTAATCAACTGAGCCACCCAGGCCCCCATGTTTTGTTTGTTTTGTTTTGTTTTTTGAATGAATGTGCTGTAGCCAACAAGGCAAATATGGCAAAATTGGAAGTTATATTACTTAAAAATTAACTTTTAATGCATTTTACTCTGTATTTATGGGACTGTTTTTGTTAATGTATGTTTTGTTTTCTAGATTCCACATGTAAGTGAAATTGCATGATATTTCCCTCTCTGATTTATTTTGGTTAGCATAATACCCTTTAGGTCTCCCCATTTGCAAATGGCAAAATCTCATTCTTTTTTATGGATGAGTAATATTGCATATATATGTGTGTACACACACACACACACACACACTTCTTTATTCCTTTATCAGTGGACATTTAGGTTGTTTCATATCTTGGCTATTGAAAATAGTGCTGCAGTAAACACAGTGCTTTGTATTCAAATTAGTGTTTTCATTTTGGGAGGGTAAATGTACCAGTGGAATTTCCACATCTCATGGTTTTTCAAATGTTAATTTTTTGAACATCCTCCATACTGTTTTGCACTGTGGCTGCACCAGTTTGCCTTCCCACCAGCAGGGCCTGAGGGTTCCCTTTTCTCCACCAGTACTTGTTATTTCTTGTCTTTCTGATACTAGCCTTTCTGACGGGACTAAGGTGATAACCTCATTACGGTTTTGATTTGCATTTTCATAATGATTAGTGAGGTTGAACATCTTATTTTACTGTTGGCTGTTTGTTTCTCTGTGATAACATGTCTGTTGAGGTCCTCTGCCTCTTTTTAAATCAGATTTTTTTTTTTACTGTTGAGTTGTAGGAGTTTCTTAGATATTTTGGGTATCAACCCTTTATTGGAAATAACATTTGCAAATATCTTCTTCCATTCAGTAGATTGTCTTTTAGTTTTGTTGATGGTTTCTTTCATTGTGCAAAACTTTTTTAGTTTGATATAGTCCCAGTAGTTTCTTTTTGCTTTTGTTTCCTTTGCCTGAGGAGACAGACCCAACAATGTTGCTAAGGTCAATGTACAAGAGATTAATGCTTGTGTTCTCTTTTAGGCAATGTATGGCTTCAGGTCTCACATTTAGGTCTTTAATTCATTGAGTTTATTTTTGTGGATGGTGTAAGACAGTAGTTCACTTTCATTGTTGTACATGTAGCCATCCAGTTTTTCCAGCACCATTTATTAGAGATTTTTTTCCATTTTATCTTGCCTCCTTTGTCATAGATTAATTGACCATATAAGCATAGCCATTTATTCTAGGCCTCTATTCTGTTCTGTTGATCTGTTTGTCTATGTTGGTGTTAGTACAGTACTGTTTTGATTACTGTAGCTTTGAGTATAGCTTGAAATCTGGAATTGTGATACCTGCATTTTTTTTTCTCAAGATTGCTGTGGATATTTAGGATCTTTCATGGTTTCATGCAACTTTTAGGATTATTGTAGTTTTGTGAAAAATACTATTGATATTTTGAAAGGAATTGCACTGAATCTGTAGATTGCTTTGGGTAGTGTGGACGTTTAATGATACTCCTTGAACCCATAAACATGGAATATCTTCCCATTTGCTTGTGTCTTCACTTTTTGTTTTGTTTTGTTTTTATTTATTTGACAGAGAGATCACAAGTAGGCAGAGAGGCAGGCAGAGAGAGGAGGAAGCAGGCTCCCCACTAAGCAGGGAGCCCGATGCGGGACTGGATCTCAGGACCCTGAGATCACGACCTGAGCCGAAGGCAGAGGCTTTAACCCACTGAGCCACCCAGGCGCCCTTCACTTTGTTTTTAACAGTATCTTAGTTTTTAGTGTATGGTCTTTTATCTCCTTGGTTGAATTTTTTTTAATTTAAATTTTAAGTAGTTAACATACAGTGCAACATTGGTTTCTGGAGTAGAATTCAGTGATTCATTACTTACATACAACACCCAGTGGTCATAACAAGTGCCCTCCTTAATACCTATGACCCATTTGGCCCATCCCTCATTCCCCTCCCTTCACCAACTCTGTTTGTTCTCTGTTGTTAAGAGTCTCTTATAGCTGTTTCCCTCTCTCCTTTTTGTCTCCCCCTGCCTCCCATATATTCTTCTGGTTTCTTAAATTCCACACGAGTGAGAATATATGGTATTTCTTTCTCTGACTGACTTATTTCACTTAGCATAATACACTCTAGCTCCATTCATGTCATTGCAAATGGCAAGATTTCATTCTTTTTGGTGGCTGAGTAATATTCCACTTTATATGTGTGTACATATATATGACGTGTGTGTGTGTATGACACATCTGCTTTATCCATTCATCAGTCAATAGAATATTTGGGTTCTCTCCATAGTTTGACTATTATTGATAATGCTGTTATAAACATCAGGGTGCATGTACCCCTTCAAATCTGTATTTTTGTATCCTTTGGGTAAATAGCTAGTAGTGCAATTGCTGAATCCTAGGGTAGTTTTTTTTTTTTAAGATTTATTTATTCATTTTAGAGAGGGCACATGTGAGCAGTGGGGGAGGAACAGAAGGAGAAGGAGAGAAGAAGAATCCCTGCTGAGCACACAACTTGGAGGACGGAACCCAATGCAGGACTTGATCCCACCACCTGAGCTGAAACAGAGTTAGAGGCTCAACCAGATGAGCCACCCATGTGCTCCACTTAGTTCTATTTTTAACATTTTGAGGAACCTCCATAGTGTTCTCCAGAGTGACTTTACCAGTTTGCATTCCCATCAACAGTGCACGAGGGTTCCCCTTTCTCTGCAGACCATATAGTTTCCTTTTGCCAATACCTGTTGTTTTCTTGGGTTGTTAATTTTAGCCATCCTGATTGGTGTGAGATGGTAACTCTTTGTGGTTTTGATTTGTATTTCCCTGATGATGAGTGATTTTGAGCATCTTTTAATGTGTCTGTTAGCCATCTGGATGTCTTTTTTGGATAAGTGTCTATTCATGTCTTCTGCACATTCCTCCCTGGGTTGTTTATTTTTTGGGTGTTGAGTTTGGTGAGTTCTTTGTAGATTTTGGATACTAACCCTTTATCAGATATATTTTCAAATGTCTTCTCCCATTCCATAAGCTGCATTTTGGTTTTGCTGATTGTTCCCTTTGCTGTGCAGAAGCTTTTTATTTTGATGAGATCCTGATAGTGTATTTTTGCTTTTGTTTCCCTTGCCTGTGGTGACATGTCTAGTAAGAAGTTGCTGTAGCCGAGTCAGAGATGTTTCTGCCTGTGCTCTCCTCTAGGATTTTGAAGGTTTCCTGTCTCACGTTAAGGTCTCTCATCCATTCTGCGTTTATTTTTGTGTGTGGTTTAAGAAGGTGGTCCAGTTCCATTCTTCTGCGTGTTCCCATCCAGTTTTCCCAACACCATTTGTTGAAGAGATTGTCTTTTTTTTTCCATTAGATATTCTTTCCTGCTTTCTCTGAGATTAGTTGACCATATACATTGCTTGGTTAAATTTATTCTTAGGTATTTTATTCTTTGTCATGCAGTTGTAAATGACATTGTTTTTGCACTCTTTGTTACTTTTTTAGTGTATAGATGTGAGACATATTTTTCTTTTAAGAAATGAGACACATTTCTATATTAATTTTGTGTCCTGGAACTTTACTCAAATTTATTAGATTTAGTCGTATTTTTGGGGGGAGTCTCTAGGGTTTTCTATAACATCGTGTCATTTCATCTGCAAATAGTGACAGTTTTCTTCTTCCCTACCAATTTGGATGCCTTTTATTTCTTGTCTGGTTGTTGTGACCAGGACTTTTCAGTACTATGTTTAATAAAAGAATCCATCATTTTTTAATACATTGCTTTTTATGTATCCTGTGGTTGTAAAATAAAAACGTACACATTATTGAAATATGATAAAATAGAGTCAGAAGTGAAATTTAAAAGTTATTAGAATTCTAGGACATACAGATAGTCATTGAAAAATATTTTGGAGAGCTACCTTCCAAATTTAGACACACACATCCAAACAGCACTCTTAGAAACACTTTGGATCTAACTGTGTGAGATTGATCAGTGTACACCTGGTCTTCATTATATGTATTCACACACACACACACACACACACACACACACACTCTCTCTCTCTCTGTCTCTCAAGTCCCTTTTTTTTTTTAACATCTGGAAATTTTCAAATATCAAAAAATGTAGGACACCTGGGTGGCTCAGTGGGTTAAAGCCTGCCTTCGGCTCAGATCATGATCCCAGGGTCCTGGGATCGAGGCCCACATCAGGCTCTCTGCTCAGCAGGGAGCCTGCTTCCTCCTCTCTCCTCTCTCTCTGCCTGCCTCTCTGCCTACTTGTAATCCCTCTCTCTGTGTCAAATAAATAAATAAAATCTTAAAAAAAATGCAGAGAAGGCTATAGTTCTTTCCAATACCTTGTACGTATTTGAGTATTTTAAACAAAACCTCAGACATTATATTTTTGTACTTATAGATTCCTTAGTATATATCCATCCCAGAGAACTTTTTAAAATTTAGCCCCATATTATAACACTATTTAACAATAAAATTTAAAAATGTTAAGCCCATAATTTCCCATTGTCACAAATGTCTGTTTGCAATTGGTTTCTTCCAATCTGGATCCAGACAAGGTCCAAACAGTATATTTGGTTGGCATGACCTTTCCTGGTTTTTTGTTGCCATTTATTTGAACATGAACTGTGAGACACTATCCTAACCATGGAAGCGACCCCACCACAAAATGAGAGTCACAGCTGGAAGTACTCAAAAAGAGGCTGAGTGAGCATGTATCAGAGGTAATTTATATATTGGTTGTCTTGAAGGCCCTCCCACCTCCAAGGCTGTTGTTTGTAGAAGTAAAGTAACCAGGGGTGCAATATTCCAGCTGCTCTGATAGAAGCTTGTGTATCTCCACTGACAGACATCCAACTCCTCTTCAACTGCTTCTCCCATCAGCATCAGTAGTGGAAGGGGGGCTCAAGTCTTGGCTTCAGTTCTCCCAGTGTCTAACATTGGGCAGAACACACCTTTTCTTATCAAGATGTTTGGGGCAGTGGAGATGATTAGGCAAGCCAGTAGGGAACACATCTTCATAGGCTTTGTTTGATCACAAATAGGACGTTCTCCCCTTCATTATCATTCTAATCCTTACTGTAGACCATCTAATGACTGCAACAATTTCCTTATTTGTTACTCTCTGTCCTTTTACCTCGGTAATTCAGTGTTTGGCTATATTTTTACTTTTTAAAATACTGATTCATTATATTCTTTGAATTGCTGGACCTCTATTTTTTATGATGAATACCAAATCTTTATTCAATTTTTAAGGTTCTCTGCAATTAATCTCTGACTGAGTAAACACCCTGCTTTCCTTGCCATATAGGGCTGATGTGTCTTCCACAATAAATTGTATAAACTCCAGGGCAAACAGCTCCAGGCAATACATATGACCTTAAACCATCGGAGCCACCTAGCTGCCCCTTCATTACTCTCTTTGAATCTTTTTATAGTTATCTCTAAGATAAGAATAATGCATATTAATAAATAAGATTATTAGTATAAAATTATTAGAGTAAAACACTGCACTATGGTTTGAAGAAAGCTCTTTTTAGCACTGTCATTTCCTTTCTGTCATCTTCTTGCTCTTTTATAGATTATACCCAAAGTTATTTTAATTAGACATATTCATTTTGTGCTTAATATAAGCTCTATACATATTTTCATTACTTGTGTTTTTTTATGGTCTACCATTGAAGCAAATCAGGCTGAAACTCGTGCTATTTGTTATCAATGTTGCAACTTGAAGAAAAGTAGTCCATACTGAATTTTTGGGTAAGTCATAAAAACTGAATTCCTTTATTCTCTTGCAAAAGGTTGAGTGTAAAAGAAGAAATCTGTGATAAGCAGTGACAGTTGGAACACCAACTCTTTGACATATTTCAGTCGTGTCTGTAGAAGTCTTCTCAGCCTGAATAAAGAACTCTTGACTTTGGTGTTCCTGCATGGCTCTTGTGCTTGCTTCTCAAAGTGTCTCCTTTTAAGGTGAGCTGGTCTAAAGAGTTTCACAAAAACAGGAACTGTGACCGGGTGATCTATGCCCTGGAAGTGTTTTCTAGCTACAAAAGGATTTTGTGGACATTTTGAATAATCCAAAGCATATGAAATTATATCTTCACTCCAGAGGTAACTCCTAGGAAATCTTTTCTGAGACAATAGCATGGGAGCTTTTAGTGTTGCTATTTTATTTTGATTTTTTTTTCATCATAGTGCAGTTTTTATACTTCAGTGTTTTCTTTGGTTGGTTATACGTTTTCTGGTAGAGCAAAGTCAATTTCGTTTCATCATCTTAGACAACCATTCATTTAGACCCCAAGCTGCTCAAAGAGGTATTATAGAAATACTTGATTAAAAATAATGGCTTTCTGGCTCTCAAGAGAACAGGTATAGAAATTGTAGTCCCATTTATAAACCACTCCAACTCAGTCTAATAAAACAGCACTATCTGTAAAAGCCTGAAGTTAAAAAGCAAGCTCTGTAACTTCAGCTGTACTCTGAATTCATTTTAATTCCTTTTCTTCTTACACTTTAGATATAAATTTTTTTGCCTAATTTGGAAATGCCTGTAACATGTATAACTCTAGGCTAATTGCTTTGAGGGATACAGGCATACTTGGGAGATACTGTGGGTTCAGTTCCAGACTACTACAATAAAGTTAAAATGCAATGAAGTGGGTCACATTGTTTCATTTCCCAGTGCATATCAGAGTCATGTTTACAGTATACTGTTGTCCACTAAAAGTCCAACATCACTGTCCAAAAAAAAGTGCACATACCATAACTTAAAATACTTTATTGCTAAAAAATGCTAACCATCATCTGAGCTTTCAGCAAGTTGTATTCCTTTGCTGGTGGAGGGTTGATGTTGAAGTTTGCTGACTGATCAGGCTGGTGGTAGCTGAAGGCTGGGGTGGCTGGGGCAATTAAAAAAAAAAAAAAGACGGGCGCCTGGGTGGCTCAGTGGGTTAAAGCCTCTGCCTTCGGCTCAGGTCATGATCTCAGGGTCCTGGGATCGAGGCCCGCATCGGGCTCCCTGCTCAGTGGGGAGCCTGCTTTCTCCTCTCTCTCTGCCTGCCTCTCTGCCTACTTGTGATCTCCCTCTCTGTGTCAAATAAAAAAAAAAATCTTAAAAAAAAAAAAAGACAACAGTGAAGTTTGCTCTATCACTTGATTCTGACTTTCACAGATAATTTTTCTGTAGCAGGGCAGTGTTGTTCGATAGCTTTTTACCCAGGGTAGAACTCCTTTCAAAATTGGAGTCAGTCCTCTTCAATCCCTGCTTCTGTTTCATGAACCAAATTTATGGAATATCCTAAATCCTTTGTTGTCATTTCAGCCATCTTCACAGCATCTTCACCAGGAGTAGATTCCATTTCAAGAACCCACTTTCTTTGCTCATCTGTAAAAGGCAACTTTTCATCCGTTCACATCTTATGAGATGACAGCAGTTTAGTCCCATCTCCAGGCTTCACTTCTAATTTTAGTTGCTGTTTTTTTTTTAATTTTTTTTATTTGCCTCAGGGGTACAGGTCTGTGAATCATCAGGCTTACACCTTCCACAGCACTCACCATAGCACAAACCCTCCCCAATGTCCATCACCCAGCCACCCTCTCCCTCCCCTCCCCTAGTTGCTCTTTCTACGAGAACTGCAGTTGTTTCCTCCACTGAAGCCTTAAACCCTTCAGAGTCATCCGTGAGGATTAGAATCACCTTCCAAACTCCTGTTAATGTTGGTATTTTGACTTCTTCCCATGCATCACAAGTGTTATTAATGATGTTTGGAGTGGAAATTCTTTCCAGAACATTTTCAATTTCCTTGACCAGATCCATCAGAGGAACGACTGTCTGTGGCTGCTGTAGCCTTATGAAAGGGGTTTCTTAAATCATAAGACTTGAAGGTCGAAATTACTCCTCCAGACATGGGCTGCCGAATAGATACTGTGTTAGCAGGCATGAAAACAACATTGCTGTCAGTGTACATCTCTATCAGAGCTCTTGGGTGACTAGGTACATTGTCAATGTGTAGTCCTATTTTGAAAGAAATCTTTTTGTTTCAGCAGTGGTTTTCAGCAGCAGACTTAAAATATTCAGTAAGCCATGTTGTAAACAGATGTGCTGTCATCCAGCCTTTGTTCTTGCACTTCTGGAACACAGAGTAGATTAAGAGTAATTCTTATGGGCCCTAAGATTTTCAGGATGGTGAGCTTTGGCTCCAGCTTAGAAGTCACAGTGAGCTAATGCATTAGCCCCTAACAAGAAAGTCAGCCTGTCCTTCGAAGCTTTGAAGCCAGGCATTGACTTTTCCTTTCCAGCAGTGAAATTTCTAAAAATGACATTTTCTAATATAAGGTTGTTTTGTCTACACTGAAAATCTGTTGTTGAGTGTAGCCACCTACACTTACTCTCTTGGCTAGATCTTCTGATCACCTTGCTGCAGCTTCTCCATCAGCCCTTGCTGCTTCACCTTGTACTTTTATGTTACAGTGGTGGCATTTTCCCTTAAACCTCATGAAGCACCCTCTGCTAGCTTCAAACTTTCCTTCAGCTTCCTCACCTCTGTCAGCTGTCACAGTATTAAAGAGAGTTAGGGCCTTGCTCTGGATTAAGTTTTGGCTTAAGAGAATGTCGTGACTGGTTTGATCTTCTATCCAGACCGCTGAAACTTTCTCCAAATCAGCAATAATGTTTTGTTTTGTTTTCTTAGTGTGTTCACTGGAATAGCACTTTTCCTTCAAGAACTCTTCTTTTGGGGTGCCTGTGTGGCTCAGTCAGTTAAGCACCTGCCTTTGGCTCAGGTTATGATCTCAGGGTTCTGGGTTCAAGTCCTCCTTTAGGCTTCCTGCTCAGCGGGAACCCTGTTTCTCTCTTTCCTGCTGCCCACCCCTGCTTGTGCATGCGCTCACGCTCGCTCTCTTTCTCTCTCTCGATCTCAAATAAAATCTTAAAAGAAAAACAACCAAAAAACCTTTTGTGTTCACAACTTGGACTGGTATAGGAGATCTAGCTTTTGGCCTGTCTTGGCTTTCAGCATACCTTCCTTATTAAGCTTAATCCTGCCTAGATTTTTTTTTTTTTGACAGAGAGAGGGAGATCACACGTAAGCAGAGAGGCAGGCAGAGAGAGAGAGAGAGAGAGAGAGAGAGAGAGAGAGAGCGCGAAGCAGGCTCCCTGCTGAGCAGAGAGCCCGATGTGGGCCTCGATCCCAGGACCCTAAGACCATGACCTGAGCTGAAGGCAGAGGCTTTAACCCACTGAGCCACCCAGGCACCCAGTCCTGTTTAGATTTTGATTTAGAGTGAGAGACACATGACTTTTTTTTTTAATTTTATTTTTATTCTTTGCCCAAGGGGTACAGGTCTGTGAATCATCAGGCTTACATCTTTCACAGCATTCACCAAAGCACAAACCCTCCCCAATGTCCATAACCCATCCACCCTATCCCTACCCTCCCACCCCCCAGTAACCCTCAGTTTGTTTTGTGAGATTAGGAGTCTCTTATGGTTTGTCTCCTTCCCCATCCCATCTTGTTTCATTATTTTTCCCTCCCTACCCCCCACGACCCCCCACCCTGCCCCTCAAGTTCCTCATATCAGAGAGATCATATGATAATTGTCTTTCTCTGATTGACTTATTTCGCTCAGCATAATACCCTCCAGTTCCATCCATGTCGTTGCAAACGGCAAGATTTCATTTCTTTTGATAGCTGCATAGTATTCCATTGTATATATATACCACATCTTCTTTATCCATTCATCTGTTGATGGACATCTAGGTTCTTTCCATAGTTTGGCTATTGTGGACATTGCTGCTATAAATGTTCGGGTGCATGTGCCCTGAGGATCACTACCTTTGGAGACACATGACTCTTTTACTTGAACATTTAGAGGCCATTGTAGTGTTATTAATTGGCCTCATTTCAATATTGTTGCAGGGAATAAAGGGGCCTAAGGAGAGGGCAGGAGATGGGGAATGGTCAGTCGGTGGAACAGGCCAATCACACACAACAGTTACCAGTTTACTGTCACATGTGGGTACAGTTTGTGGTACTCCCAAACAATCACAGTAATAACATTAAAGATCACAGAGCACCATAACAAAGTAATAATTAAACAGTTTAAAAGATGATGAGAATTACCAAAATGTGACAGACATGAAGCCAGCTAATGCCATTGGTAAAATGGCCTTGGTACACTTGCTTAATGCAGGGTTGCTACAAACCTTCAATTAAAAAAAAAAAAAGGTTTTATCTGTGAAGTGCAGTAAAGCTAAGTGCAATAAAATGAGGTAGCCTATATATACATCATTTTGCACTAAGTTCTGGTTTCAGGAATTTATTGTCTAGTTGGAGAAGAATGATAAAAAATAAACTGTTAAGTATTAATTAAAATGGGGTTACAACTATCAATGATTTCTTAGCCTTCTCCAGCTTCACACTAAAGTCTTAAGATAAAAATATAGAAAAAGAGGGGCTCAGTTGGTTAAATGTCTGACTCCTGATTTTGGCTCGGGTCATGGGATTGAGCCCCATGTCGGGCTCTGCGTCGGGCATGGACCATGCCTGGGATTCTCTCTTTCTCTGTCCCTCTGCCCCTCCTCCTGCTCTCTCTCTCTCTCTCTCTCTCTCTCTCTCTCTCTCTCTCTCAAAATAAAAATATACACATAGAAAAGGAAAAAGGATGAAAAATAAACAGCTATTAATAGTGTAGAAAAATTTCCACTAATTCAAAGGCTGTTCTAACTAAAATTGGAACAGAAGCCAAGTCTACTTGCACCATATTGCGTGAAATAGAACATATGTCTTGGTGTGAAGGAAGATCATGTGTACTTTTCTCCATCTTCTACTCCCAGTTCAGAAATGAATGTTTTGACATCAGGGAATGATGGACAACCGTCTGTCTACTTTCTTAGTGATTTTTTTTAAATTGAAGTGGAGTTGGCATACAGTTATATTAGTTTTAGGTATACACCCGAGTAATTTGATAAGTGTATACATTATGCTCTGCTCAACACAAACGTAGCTACCATCTGTCACCGTACAGTGCTATTACAGTACCACTGACTCTGTTCCCTGTGCTGTACCTTTTATCTTCGTGTCTTATTCTTCACATAACTGGGAGCTTTGTCTCCCACTCCTGTGCACTCATCGTGGCCATCTCTCCATTCTCCCCGTAGGCAACCACTAATTTGTTCACTCTCTTCATGGATCTGTATCTGCCTGTATTGTTCGTTTTTTAGATTTCATGTGTAAATGAAAATTATACAGTGTTTGTCTTTCTCTGACTTCTTTAACTTTGCATAATATCCTCTAGATGTATCCATGTTTTTGCAAATGGCAAGATCTCATTCTGTTCTCTGCCTGAATGGTATTCCATTGTGTGGTGTGTGTGTGTGTGTGTGTGTGTATGTATTTATACACACACACACATATTCTGTAATATATACACACCATACATACACACACACACACATATTCTGGTGTGTGTGTGTGTGTGTGTGTGTACAGCATCTTCTCTATCCATTCATCTAACAACGCTTGCTTCTGTATCTTGGCATATTGTAAATAATGCTTCAGTAAGCATAAGGGTGCGTACATCTTTTCAAATTAGCGGTTCTGGGTTTTTCTTTGGGGGGTAAATACCCAATAGTAGAATTACTGGACCATATGATGTTTTCAATTTTTAATTTTCTGAGGAATCTAGATACTGTTTTTCATGATGGCTGCACTAATTTATATTCCCACCAACAGAGCACAAGGGTTCGTTTTTCTCTGCATCCTTGCCAGCACTTGTTTTTGTGATTCTAGCCATTCCGACAGATCTAAGACAGTATCTCATTGTGGTTTTGATTTGCTTTTTCCTTATGGTACGTGGTGTTGTTGCATGTGGTATGATGAGCACGTTTGTGTGTGTGTGTGTGTGTGTGTGTGTGTGTGTGTGTGTGTGTGCTGGCCATCTCTACATTTTCTTTAGAAATATGTCTCCTTAGGTTCTCTGCCCACTTTTTAACTGGGCATAAGTTTTTAATTTTTTTTTGGTGTTGTAGGAGTTTTTTGTTTGTTTTGGATATTAACCTCCCTTCAGTTTTATCATTTGCACATATCTTCCCCTATTCAGTAGGATGCATTTTCATTTTGTTTATGGTTTCTTTTGCTGAATAAATGCTTTTTATTTTAGTGTATTTGCAATTGTTTATTTTTTATTTTGTTTCTCTTGCCTGAGGAGACCTATCTAGAAAAATGTTGCTAAGGCCAATGTCAGACCACTGCCTATATATTTTATGGTTTCAGGTCTCACATTTAGATCTGTAATACATTTGGAGTTTGTTTTTGTGTATGTAATAAGAATGTGGTCCTCTTTCATTCTTCATGTTTCTGTCCAGTTTTCTCAGCACCATTAATCAAAGATACTGTCTATCCCCCACTGTGTCTTTTTGCCTCCTTTATTGTAGATTAATTGAGCATACAGGCATGGGTTTATTTCTGGGCTCTATTTTGTTCTTTTGATCTGTGTGTCTCTTTTTGTGCCAATATCATACTGTTTTGATTATTATAGTTCTGTAATATATCTTGAAACTTAGGATTGTGATACCTGCAGCTTTGTTCTTTTGCTCAAGATTACTTTTGCTATTCAGGGTCTTTTGTGGTTCCATATAAACCGTAGGTTTATTCTAGTTCTGTGAAACATCCTATTGGTATTTTGATAGGGATCCCGTTGAATTTATAGCTTATTTGGGGTAATATATACATTTTAACAATATTTTCCCAATCCATGAGCATAGAATATCTTTCCATTTGTGTCATTTTCAATTTATTTCATTAGTGTCTTATAGTTGTCAGTGTACAAGTCTTCCATTTTCTTAAGTTAATTCCTAGTTATTCTTTTTGGTGCAGTTGTAAATGAATTGTTTTCTTAATTTCCGTTTTTGCTACTTTGTTGTTAGGGTATAGAAATGTAACAAATTTTTGCATATTTTGTATGCTGTGACTTAACTGAATTTATTATTTCTAATAGTTTTTTGGTGAAGTGCTCAGGGTTTTCTGTGTGTAGTATCATGTCATCTGCAAATAATGACAGCTACACTTTACCAGTTTGGTTGCCTTATGGTGTTGCTTTTTTTAAATAGCAGTAGGGCTACTAACCTTATTCTACACCTGTCTCCATACCAATCTTTAATACTCATTTGTAATTAAAGTTCTAGAAAACAGTTGTCAGTAGGCAGACAGTGGTATAAAACTTAAACTGCTCTACCATATTTGTAGATAAAATATCAAAAAGGTAAAACAGTAGCAGTTCATATGAAGTATTACATATTTTCATATATCTCATATGTTGTTAAAAAGTAAAGTGGTAGTTGAATACGCCTGTGACAGTCCCATCTGAGGCTAACAGACTTCTTCCAATGTCTCTGTTCACCGAGGTTTAGCTCAGGAAAGTGGCTACAGTTACTTGATGTCAAAAAAACAGAAGACCAAGGGCAGACCACACTTTATTGGTAATGACTTGGCATCTGTAGACTTCTCATTTGATGAAGAATGAACAGAAAATCTTAACCATAGACAAACTTTTACCGAGTCAGCTTGAACATTTAGAGGAAGAACATACTTTTGAAAATTTTCTACAAGAATTAGAAATTTTAGAAGTGTTTTTGATCAGCTCACTAGCATTCAGGTAGACCATTTGTGAGAAAGAAACGTGTATGGTTTAAGCCACCCAGTCTGTGGGATTTTGTTGTAGCAGGCCAAGCTGAGAAAGACAAGAGACAAAAATGTCCAGAAGTACTGAGGTAACTAATTGACATCAAAAAGATAAAGGCAAAAAGCCAAAAGCAAAATGAGCAAAGCATATAAAATACATGAACATATATATATAAACATAGGCTAATGCAAGCTCATCAGTAATGAAAGAATTGTAGTTTAAAATAACTGATATACTACTTTATGCTGAATAAATTTTTAAACATTGGAAAACTGAGTTCTTAGTTGGGAAGTAGGGAGCCTTTATGCACTTTTGGTTATATGTAAACTAGTATAGCCTCCCTGGAAAGGAATCTGACAGCATTTCATGAAATTTAGCATGCCGAAACCTTATAACCCAGCAATGTTATTCTGTTTAGAGGGCAGAGCGCTTAATAGACCCACAAGGGAGCTTGTATAGATGTATTCAGTTACAGCACTGCTTGTGCTCTCAGGAACAGTTAGACAGAATAGGTGTCCATCACCCAAAGGATGGATATGTAAGAAGGGATAGAATTAACAGCAGAGGCAGTTGTAAAGAACTAGATGTACCCTGGCTTTATGAATTGATTCTTGAAACTTAGTTGTGAGTGGAGGGAAGAAAATAGGTAAGAAACTGCCACCCTTTTTTTAAAATAAAAAGTTCCAATAATGTATCAAATAACATGTGTTTTTCAAAGACATACATTTATCAAGGTATACATAATAAATATTAAAGTGGTTAGATGGTGACAGGGGATTGAAATATAAAACTAGAAGTTTAGAGGGAAAAAGTGTGAGGGGTTTCCTACCAACTAATAATATGGGATGGCATAAACTGAAGAGTTTGATTCATTCAGTAATCTTCTAAAATTCAAAACAAAAATCAAAAAGATTTTTTAAAAAAATGAATAATCTGAGGCATGTTGGCAAATAAAATAGGAAAAGACTAACACATTAGAATCCAAATTGGTTTTACTATAATTTGATCAGTAATGTTGAGGATCAGAAATGTTATGAATGCAGAGTCTTTTCAATAGCCAAAGCAAAACAACATAAGGAAAACAATGAAAGATTTAAGAAAAGTTACGTAGGTCATGGAATTCTTGAAGAAACCAGAAGAGAGGGCGCCTGGGTGGCTCAGTGGGTTAAAGCCTCTGCTTTCGGCTCAGGTCATGATCTCAGGGTCCTGGGATCGAGGCCCGCATCGGGCTCCCTGCTCAGCGGGGAGCCTGCTTCCCCCTCTCTCTCTCTGCCTGCCTCTCTGCCTCCTTGTGATCTCTCTCCCTCTGTGAAATAAATAAATAAAATCTTTAAAAAAAAAAAAAAGAAAAAAAAGAAACCAGAAGAGAAGCAGTAGCAAATCTTATCAGTGGGCAGAAGTTTTTGAGTGCTAATTACTTAGCTCAAAAGAGCCTACTACATTCCAATAAATTAATAGAGTCAAATAAATAAAAATAGATATATACTTACATAGATTCTGTCACATTGGTCTTTATATCTCAAGAATATTGGGGGGGGATTTGTAGTTTTGTTGAGGGAATTTGTTTATAATGACCTAGCAAAATACTTAGTATTATGTACAGTGTAGAAAGTATGTTATAATCTGCTTTTGTTGGAAAGGAGAGGTGGAAATTAGAAGTGGAGATAGAACTACAATATTGATTTAACTTATGTAAAGTATACTAAAATGCAGTCATTATCTCTAAGATATTAAATTATTTGAGATTCGTTTTTTAAATTTTTTCTCAAATACCTGCATGTGCATGTATTTTTGTTGAAGCCAGAAAAATATCTCTAATTCATAATAGAAAATACTAACCATAACTTAATAGCAGGTTAAACGATGTGATTACTCAGTAGGTTGTGATTACTCACTAGTATGGGTAGAAGAGAAAGAAAGAACATGTGAAAGAACCCAGGTATGAATCCAATACTGAGAGCAAGACCTACTAATTAATTATATGCCTGACATTTAAAGGTCTCAACAGACCAAGTGAGAAAAGTTGAGGACAGTGGCTTCTCTTAGAGAACTATCTTCACAAAGGATTATTTTTCCTGTTCTGGCACATTTGAGAATTGGAGCATTCGCAGTTGTGACAGATTATTTTCAATATACTAAAGCTTGTATTTCAATACTATGAATTAATGGAATAGCAAATTACACGTTAATTCTCAGTATCAGATGTCTTAAAGGATTGTCTTGAGTGTTGCAATATGCTCTCAGTTATTAAAAGTTTTTATTTTATTAGTTGCTGTTTTGAAGATAGTAAAACACCATGTCAATTAATATGAAACTAATAATTTAGTCCCCAAAGAATGGCTTCCTACTTCCAGATCTTGTATTCCCTCTACATTAATATCTACAGCGCATTTTGAATTTAAACTCTAATTAAATGGGGATATTAATTTGTATTACTGCTGTAGCTGGGGCAGCTGGCATTATCAGTAACCCCCTGAAGCCTGGGATTTTTCTTTTTTTCCTGGAGGTGCCTTAGGGCTATGTGTCTGACAGAGGTGGCCCTGAGGGACTTAGAGTAGACGAACACCTTTCTGTGGACAAACCATTTAATTAATATCTTTGTTTAGAAATCCTTCTGTTCCTTCTAAATATGTCTCCCCTGTTCCATCTACTTTACATTTGAAACTTTAATACAATCAGAAGCACTAGGAGAAAACTGTAACATTGATGGCTATTAAAGAGAAACCTGGGCTTAGGCTCCAAAGGACTGAGTGTGAAGTGGTCAGGTGGGGTCTACTAGGTTTATAAAGATTATCAAATGTTCAAATAGAAGACATAAATATTAATCCAAAGAAGGTCTAATATTTAACAGAATTGGAGTGAACTAGAAAAGTAAGCGAAACACTATTAAAGTTGCCTCTTCCACCCCAGGGTCTGACATTTTCTGGAAAGCTCGATTGCTAATCTTCACAATGGTTTTTCCCTATCTCCAGAAACTGGGGGCACTTTGCTCCACCTCCTGTATTTATTCCACTCCTTGGCTCGTGGTATAATATGCCACTCACTAGTATGTGAACATCTATGTAGTGTAAGATTTTTATTACATAGATGCTGGAAACTAGGAGAGGTACACTGAGAAAATAGCCATAAAATGGTGGTTGACAGAAAACTGTTACTGTTTACAGTGAGATAAATACAGACATTGGGAGTGGGTGTTTTAGAAACTTTTACGGCAACTCGACATTGTCATGATATCTAAATGTGTTGCTAGTGACTGATCTGGTTGAATCGGTATAAAACATTCAGAGTGTAGTTGGACTTGAGTACGGAGTTGCAGAATGCACAAATTGTGCTCTAGTTATATTGTAACGTGTCATGTTTCAAGATTAGTCATAACTGCAACTCATACAAAATTTGGAATCCCCTCACTTAAAGGTGTAAATTTAGTTACAGGATAAATTGCTGAAACTGGCTACTGATAACATTTGTAAGATTAGTTAAAAATATAGTGTTTCTTACTCTGTTTTGGATAAAAAGGTAAAATTAACATCCTGAGTTTGATGAAATTGTTTTAAGAACTGTTCATCCTTTCCTGTCAGCATACCTGTGTGAGAATGATAGTTTATTTAACAAATGTAGTAAGATTTTAAATATACATTATTGCTTATAAGTCGCATTGTCATCAATCCAATATAGGTTAGAAAAATGACAAGGTACAAGGGCATTTGTCATGCAAAAAAGATTACATGTTTTTATACATGCTGTGTGTGGGTCAGTTGTGTGTGTAGGTGTATAGTGTGGGGAATTACATTGCTTGTTCCTTTTTAGTTTATGATTGCCAAACAAAAAAGGTGCAAGAGTCATGGTGGTTGTCTATATTAATTATCCACGTGTATATTTTCAACAAACATTAATTCCTTTTTTCTTAAAATCTTATCCTGTTAGGTTTATTATTGTATTACTGATATGTATTACAAATCCAATGAAATTAGGAGCTTGCAGTATTCATTACTTTTTCAAATAATTTGTTTTATTTTATATACATATATTAGTCTGCCATTACTTGAAAAAAATTATGTGGAAGGAGAGATCAGACGACATTTTTGAGGATACCATAGACTATGGAATGTCAGGGATAATATCATCCTCAAGAAGGTTAAGTATCAGAAGTACCCTTGGCTTTCTTTTCAAATAATGGTATGGCAGGTGCAGTATACTGGACTTTTCCCCCTTCTCTGTTAGGTAGCTGCTTCTGGCAGCTGCTGCCCCATCGACCACATACCTACATAGAATCCATGGTTTCCAGGGCTGACTTTATGGACGTGTGACTTTTACAGTTATATAAGACTCTACTTCTGTTTTATTTATTATTTTTAAGTTTTATTTTATTTTTTAAAGATTTTATTAGAGAACACAAGTTGGGAGAAGAGGAAGCAGGCTCCCCGTTAGGCAGAGAGCCCAACACGGGACTCCCCCGATCCCCTGACCCCTGGACATGACCTGAGCTGAAGGCAGATGCTCAACCGACTGAGCCACCCAGGTGCCCCTCCACCTCTGTTTGAATACCCTCCTGTGGCTCTTTTAAACTTCTCAGTATTTTTTTCTTAAAATATTTATTTATTTGATAGACACAGTGAGAGGGAGAACACAAGCAGGGAGAGTGGGAGAGGGAGAATCAGGCTTCCCGCTGAGCAGGGAGCCCGATGTGGGGCTCGATTCCAGGACCCTGGGATCATGACTTGAGCCGAAGGCAGACGCTTAACGACTGAGCCACCCAGGCACCCCAGACTTAAATTTTGAACAGAGGAACCCCCATTCTCATTTTGTACTGGGCCCCACGAAATTATATAGCAATCTTGGGTAGTAGCTTTGTTAGTGTGATGCACTGCCATTCCCTTAGCCACATTGATGCATTCAAGGCTGGGTGCTAAACTGAAGTTTTGTCAGTCAAGAGGCTTTCCTGGGAAGTTGAAATTTGGGAACAAGAAATGTAGGGGCTGGCCTTGAACCAGATCTCTATCACAGTAGGAGCCCTGAAGATCCACAAACTTCTGCAGAGCTAGTCTTAACTCTTTATTTTCCTTAGAGCTTAATTGTTCCACTGCACATTCTATCTTGTGAAAGACACTTATCCTTTGGCTGAACTCTCTTTTTTCTCTTAAGTAGCTGGAATAGGTTTTGGTTCTTGCAACTATAAAAACAACTAAAATATATATGTTGGATGAAGGAAAATTAAGAAACAGCTTTGGGAATTGTATGCAGTAATGAAACCGTCTCAGTCTTAAAATCCCTTACTCTTGCCCCTCACTGAGGAGATCTTGAAACAGATGGATTCAGAAATCAAGAAGGCTCAAAGGCCAGACGCTGAACTTGAGAGAAACCATGCTGGTCTTCGAGGTTTCTCCCACGACAGTGGGTAACTCCTCAAGTGTGTCCTGGTACAGGCATTTCATAAAACTGTGAATGGAGAACTGATTTCAAACGTCTTACAAAGATTTGACACTGCATTTCTGATTCTCCTTTGTCCTCAGCATCACTGCTCATTCTCTCAAACCACAGAAAAATGGGCTGACAAAATTTATACCAAGTTCCCCAATCTAAAACCACATATTAGCAGGGAGGCATTCTTCACATAGAGTAGAAAGGAAATCAGTAAGTCATCTGTACTGTCAGTAAAGGTGCAAGGTGTTGGGAGAGCTGTCCATTCACGGCTGCTAAGGTCAGAAGAATTGGCATGGCATTTATGCAAACAGCAAAAGTCAAACAACATAAAAACTAACACTGTGAATAACTGAATAACTAAAAACCTAAACTCTATAAACATAGCTCCTAAAATAGAACAAAATTGTCCAAAAAGTGCTTCTAGCTATAAGAAAGTACTCTGTGAGCATGAATGAAGTAGTCCAGGACCTCAAATATGAGATGTTAAAACAGGTGGACACAAAATACTGAACACTTGAGACAGGTGACAACTAAAACAATAAATCTTTCTGTGTGTAGACATGTTTCTGGCAACATTGTTCATCTTTTCCGTCACGGTATAGTGACCAAATTCATCATAAATTTTTGCTGTGCATTTATTTAGAAAGTGAATGTGATCTTCTGCCCAGAGGGGTTATGTGGTATTTTCCTAAGTGAAAAAATGTTTACAATTATATGTACAGTATGATCTCATTTTTATAATGCAAAAATTCTTTATGTTAACATATGTTAGAATGATCTTGTATATTTATGTAAGAATAGACGAAAGTGAGCGAGTAATACTTGCCACAAATTATAAAGGCTGTGAAAGGCAGAATAATGATTTAAATCAGTTATTTTAACCCCAATCTCATCTATCTGTAATATCCTATTATATAAAATATATTAAACAGCAAAGTCATGAAGGAAAATATAACCCAAGGGGTTTTTGGTGATGAAAATGTTGCAAATCATGCATTTTAAGGTTTTGTTTTTCATTGGTATGAATGGAATTTGGTAAGTTAGTCTGTAGTTAAATATAGGAATTTGATTGCTTTATGTTTTCTGGGGGGGGAGTGATTTAACATAGAATCTGGAGGGGGGGCTGCCTGGGTGGCTCAGTGGATTAAAGCCTCTGCTTTTGGCTCGGATCATGATCTCAGGGTCCTGGGATCGAGGCCCGCATCGGGCTCTCTGCTCAGCAGGGAGCCTGCTTCCTCCTCTCTCTCTGCCTGCCTCTTTGCCTACTTGTAATCTCTGTCAAATAAATAAATAAATAAAATCTTTAAAAAAAAATCTGGAGTGGTTCTTGATTTCATAAGGCCTGAGGCTAAAATAATTTCAAGATTATCTTTAAGAAAAAGTATTCCGAATTACTACTGTATTACATTCAGGTTTTTGAAAGAGACATGGAATTGAGGGACCCTTCAACTTATGTTTGTTGGCTGTGTGGTGTTTTGCTTCTCTTGGGCTTCACTTTATCTTTTCTTCCTTGGAAAATAAGTTGACCCTGTCTCCCTAAGACACTTGCTGTCACATGCACGTTAGTTTTTCTTAAAAGCAATTAGTGATATTGTGGTTTACATATTTTTGAGAGTTTGAGAATATCAAAAAGGAGAAACAATGTAATCTCATTAATAAATTAGAATGCATTTGTGCCAAATTGTGACTGAATCTTGAATGAATTGCAAGTCATAGCCCAAGTATTATGCAAGTCCTTAAAATATGACAGACTAATTTCTTCCACAACTAGGTCTGAGACTCTACTAAAACTGGGAATGGGGTTGTGTCTGTTCTGTCAAAGTCCTGCAAAATGCATACTCATAGCCCGTAAGGGCATTTAAAATGCCAGCTTGCCGATTATTGCCATCGTTAACTAACAAGACAAATTTGCTTGGATAAAGTGAAATTAAAAAATTCCCTTGGATTGGAATTTCCTTGGATAAAGTGAAAATAAAAAATTTTTAAATTACCTCTTTTTTTCTTCAAACCATTTACTAAGTGGATATTCTGCACAATACCATCCCAGTGAAAAATTTAAGACACGACACAAAAGGAGAAAATTAAATGTATGTATATGATAGTTATTTTTACCAGTGTCTGAAAGATAATGAGTAGACATTTTATTTATGCTATAACCCCATGTGGCCATATAGAGATTCTGGTGGTGCCAGGGTCCTTTCAGTCTTACTGCACAGAATGGGAAGTGCTGCTAACTACATGTTGGAAAGCCTCAGTTCTCCTGATTGCCCTGGTTACGCACTTTCTGAAGCTCAGATTCATTGACCATGTAAGCGAGAGAACTGTTACATTATATACTCATTGTATAAGCCTGAAGTAGTCTATGAATGCGCACTTTTGATGGTTTGTTATTTAAAATATTATATAATTCTTAGCCTATTAGAAAGTTGGGAGTAAAAGAGAATATTAAAATTGAGAATATGTGTCTCGCCAGGACAAACTACATTTTACTTTTGTTTTTTTTTTTCCCGATAGCTTTTGTTAAATAGTCAAATTATTTAGGTAGGACTTGGAATTACTGTTTCTAGCAATTAGCTTTTAATTATACAAAACAAACAAATGTATATTAAAATATAAAATAAAAATAAAAAATGTCCTGTTCTAACTAAAAGCAAACATAAAAATTGATAATCTTACGTTAACAGTACTCATGAGTTTTATTACTTTATATGCAAGAGGAAAAAATTCAGTTCAAGGGAAGGTGAAGTTAATAAACAGTAAAACAAACCGGAATCATCCCAGTGGGATGAATAGACAGAAAATCAATGATCCAAGGGCGCCTGGGTGGCTCAGTGGGTTAAAGCCGCTGCCTTCGGCTCAGGTCATGATCCCAGGGTCCTGGGATTGAGGCCCACATCTGGCTCTCTGCTCGGCAGGGAGCCTGCTTCCTCCTCTCTCCTCTCTCTCTGCCTGCCTCTCTGCCTACTTGTAATCTCTCTCTGTGTCAAATGAATAAATCTTAAAAAAAAAATGATCCAAGAATCCCCTTGTTCCTTCAACAAAATAAATGTATGTATTTTTCATGTTATTAAGAGGTGCGTGCTTTTTATGCTGTATAATTAGAGATAAGGGAAATGAAATAAACTGTTTACCAGCCATCTGTTTATTCAAAATCATAACCCAGTTTACCGGGCTTATAATTATAACAACTTTGAATGAAATGAAAACACATAATGCAGGTTAACATCATGAATGCTTTATGGGAACTCTATGCCTTTTCATGGGAGACCATATGTGTTTAATTTGGAAGATTAAATTTTTGAAAGCAAACAAAGTTATTTAACTTGAGATAAAGTTAGGGATTTTGAAGTGCAGTTATTTTGTTATATCAAATATGCCACATTACAATTTAAATTTGAGCCCAGAATGACCTGTTATGCTAGGAGAAGGCAGTTTCTCATGCTTGTTAAATATTCTTGATACTCTGTGCAAGGAAGTCTTTCTGTCTCACTTACTTAGCATTATACCCTTTAGGTCCATCCATATTGTTGCAAATGGCAAGATCTCATTCTTTTTTATGAGGGAGTAATATTCCTGTGTGTATTTTGTGTGTGTGTGTGTGTGCGTGTGCACGCGCGCACGTGTATGTACACGTATAGACCACTTCTTTATTCATCTGTTGAAGGACACTTAGGTTGTTTCCATATCAGGCTATTGTAAATAATGTTGCAGTAGTTACATGTATCTTTTTGAATTAGCATTTTCATTTACTTTGGGTAAATACCCAGCGATGGAATTACTGGATCATATGGCAATTCTCTTTTTAATTTTTTGAGGAACCTCATGGTTCCTTATGGTTGTACCAATTTGCGTTCCCACCCACACAGCATGAGAGTTTACTTTTTCTCTACATCCTCACCAACACTTGTTATTTCTTGTAGTTTTGATTTTAGCCATTCTGAACAGGGTTTAATGATACCTCATTGTGGTTTTAATTTGCATTTTCCTTATGATTAGTGATGTTGAGCATCTTTTCATGTGTCAGTCATCTGTATGTCTTCTTTGGGAAAATGTCTCTTTAGGTCCTCTGTCCATTTTTAATCAGATTATTTTTTTTTTGGTGTTGTATGAGTTCTTCATATATTTTGGATATTAACCCTTTATCAGATATGTCATTTGCAAATATCTTCTCCCATCCTATTGGTTGCCTTTTTGTGTTGTTGATGGTTTCCTTTGTTGTACATAAGCTTTTTATCTTGATATACTCCTCATAGTTTATTATTTTTTTCTATTTCCCTTGTCTGAGGAGACCTATCTAGAAAAACATTTTTATGGCTGATGTCAGAGAAACTACTGCCTGTGTTTTCTTCTAGGATTTTTATGGCTTCACATGTCACATTTAGGAATTTAATCCACTTTGAGTTTATTTTTGAATGTGATGTGAGAAAGGGCCCAGTTTCATTATTTTGCATGTGGCTGTCTCGTTTTTCCAAGACTATTCGTTGAAGAGATTGTCTTTTTTCCATCGTATATTCTTGACTCCTTTATAATAGATTAATTGACCATAAAATCCTGGGTGTATTTCTGGGCTTTCTAATCCGTTGATCTCTGTGTCTATTTTTGTGCCGGTACCATATTGTTGTGATTACTACGGCTTTGTAATATATCTTGAAATCTGGGATTGTGATACCTCTGGCTTTCTCTTTTTCAAGATTGCTTTGGCTATTTAGAGTCTAGTGTGGTTCTGTACAAATTTTGAATCATTTAAGTTATGTGAAATCAGTCATAAGAAAATATCTGGAAGAAAACAAATAGATGGAGGCTAAATAACATGCTACTAAACAATGAATGGGTCACCCAAGAAATCAAAAAGGAAATTCAAAAGTATATGGAGACAAAAATGAAAACACGTGGTCCATTATCTTTGAGAGGCAGTAAAAGCTGTTCTAAAAGGAAAGATTAAAGCAATGCAGGCTTACCTCAAAAGCAAAAAAATAAAAATAAAAGTAAAAATTAGTTTCTTAGATAGGTTTTGAAGTCAAGTAGCTAGATTATGAAACCCAGGTACTGATAATACATTCCAGATTCCATTTTATTCTGCTTTAGATAGTAAGGTAGCTTTGTTTTGTTGAGTCACACACTGTTCTATTTGTCCTGTATTATTTATAAAGGAGTAGCAAAACGTATTAGCTATAGCTATATAAACTCCGCTTCGGTTGACTAGGAGGAAATTAAGTAATGCACAATTGCCAGTGACAATTCTAGTATATTTATTTAGATCAATTTTGGGGGGATTTCCAGAGCAGAGGTCATTATTACTTTTTTCTAAGGTTAGAAGTTTCCAGGGACGCCTGGGTGGCTCAGTTGATTAACTGGCTGCCTTTGGCTCAGGTCATGATCTCAGGGTCCTGGGATGGAGTCCCGCCTCAGACTCCTTGCTCAGTGGGAAGCCTCCTTTTCCCTCTGCCTGCTGCTCCCCCTGCTTGTGCGCGCGCACGCTCTCTCTGGCAAATAAATAAAATCTTAAAAAAAAATGTTTTGAACCATCTTCTCTAGTTTTATTCTCCATATAAAAAATGTATTTGAAGGGTAAGCATGAAAAGGCATTCAATTATCTCTTAAATTTTTTAAATACTTGTGTTTATTTTATTTTAGAGATTTATAGATATTATTTTGAAGGAAATATGACTACTGATGGGATGATAGTATGTACTATCTGGAGATTTCTAACTATTCCAAATACCTGAGAGAAGTGAGGGTATGGCCAACAGGAATAGGTGTGATTGCCATTTGAGAAATAGCGTCCTGGTGGAGGAATATAATACTGGGTAGTTAAATACCATTTATTATAATAGAAGGCATTTTGTGTGTCTCGACTTGGACAGATTCCTTGAATAGAATTACACAGTTCTGATAAAGTAGGCTAAATTGTCTCTGAAGAGGGGTAAAGTTTATCTCCCTGCATTTTTCTTTTTGATGTTCTGGTAAATGGAATTTTGTTAATCTTTTCAAGAACAAACTTTGTTTTTGTTTTTTTCACTTGTTCCTCCATTTTAGTTATTTCCACTTTGATTATTATTATTTCTGTCCTTATAATTGGTTTAATATTCTTTTTTTCTGGTTTACTAAGAGAATAAATTATGTTACCAATTTAAGATATTTCCTCTTTTTTAATATAGGCATTTATAGCTATAAATTTCCCTTTAACTACTGCTTTAGCTGCATTCTTTGAGTTTTGGTGTGTTATGTTTTCATTTTCATTCACTTCAAAATATTTCCCATTTGATTTCTTTGGCTCATTGGTTACTTAGGAATGTGTTATGTAAGTTCTATATATTTGTGAATTGCTGGCAGGGTTTGTTTTCTCTGAGGTCTCTCCTTGGTTTGCAGTTGATTTCTCCCTTGCCACATCTTCACATGGTCATCCCTCTGTAGGTTCATGCTACCAGTGTCTCTCTGTAGGTCCTATTCTCTTGTTTCAGGATACCAATCGGATTGGATTGGAGCCCACTCGAGTGGCCTCATTTTAACTGAAGTGCCACTTCAAAGGCTCTATCTCCGAATACAGTCACATTCTAAGGTATGTGGGGTTAGGGTTTCAACATTAATTTAGGGGTACATAATTCATCCATACTCTTTATATGACTTAATGCCTTTAAAATAGATTGAGGCTTTTAATTAATTTTTTTAAGGGGTGTGACATGGTCTGTCTGTATTCTGGTATTCTGTTTTAGATAGTGTTGGATAGATGTTTATTAGCACTGCTTGCTTTATAGTGTTGTTCAAGTGTTCTATTTCCTTGTTGATCTTCTGTCTGGTTCCATCTGGTGTTGAAAACAGGATATTAAAGTTTCCAACTATTGTCATTGAATCATTTATTTCCTCTTTGAATGCTATCAATTTTTGTTTCACTTATTTTGAGACTGTCAATAAGTGTATATGTTTATAATGGTTATGTCTTCCTGATGGATTGACTCTTATTATAAAATGTCCTTCTTTCGGCGCCTGGGTGGCTCAGTGGGTTAAAGCCTCTGCCTTCAGCTCAGGTCATGATCTCAGGGTCCTGGGATCAAGGCCCATGTCGGGCTCTCTGCTCAGCAGGGAGCCTGCTTCCCCCTCTCTCTGCCTGCCTCTCTGACTCCTTGTGATCTCTCTCTCTCTCTGTCAAATAAAAAAAATAAAATCTTTAAAAAAAAGTCCTTCTTTGCTCCTAGTAACAATTTCTTGAAATAATTTTTCCTAATACCGCTGTAGCCATTCCAGCTTTTCTTGCTTATTCTTTCCAAGGCATATCTTTTTGCTCCCTTTTGCTTGCAACCTATTTGTGTTTTGAAATCTATAAAGTGTCTTGTAGGCAACATGTAATTGGATCTTTTTGTTTTGTTAACCATTCAGCTAATTTCTGATTTTGATTGGAATGTTGAATTCACTCATATTTAATGTAATTAATAGGATTTATGTCTGCCATTGTACAATTTTCTACATGTTATATTTTTATTGTTCCTGTATTCCTCCATTGCATTTTTTTGTTAAATATTTCATAATATTTCATTTCTCTTATTGTTCCTTTTACTATTTTTTAGTTACTTCCTTAGTCATTGCCCCAGGAATTATGATTAACATTTTATTTAAAATTATCTAGTTCTTATAAATAACAAAATAATTTTTAAAATATGTAACATTCTCCAATACAACTTCATTTTTTTCTCCTCTTTTCTGCTACTGTTGTCATTAAATTACATTTTTTTCATTATAAGCTGTCAAGAGATATATAACTATTACATATTGTTTATGCAGCTTTTTTAAATTAAAAAGCTACCAAAAATACACTGTTTATGTAGTTATTTTTACTAATGGTATTTCTTTCTGTGTGGATATGAATTACTTCTTAGTGTCTTTTCATTTTAGGTTGAATGATTCCATTTAGCATTTTATAAGGCAAATCTCTTAAGGGTGAATTCTTTCATTTTTTTGTTCGTCTGGAGATGTCTTAATTTCTCCTTTGCTTTTGAAAGATAATTTTGAATGATACAGCATTCTTGGATGACCACCAGTCTTTTTCTTTCAGCACCGTGAGTATGTCATACACACTGCCTTTGGGACTCCACAGTTTTTGTTGAGAACTCAGCAATTAATTTTATTGAGGATCCCTTGTATGTGATAAGTTGTTTTTCACTACCTTCAAGATTCTTTGAATAGTTTGACTCTGATGTTTCAAGGTATGGCTCTCTTTGAGATTATCCTACTTGGATTTACTGAGTTTCTAGTATGTGTAGATCAATGGTTTTCATCAAATTTGGGGACTTTTTTGACTTTTAAAAGTATACATACTTTGTATTTGAGATTCTCAATATGTCTCTGAGGGTCTATTCTTTTTTTTTCTTTTTTCTATTCATCAGACTCTAAATTGATGTATTTCGAAGTTCATTGACTGTGCTGCTCAAATCTTTTGAGCTCCTGTAAAGCATCTTTCATTTCAATTAATATACTTCTCAACCTACATTATATTTGGCTCTTTTAAATAATTTCTCTGTTATTGATACTATTTAGTGAGACATCATTCTCATACTTCCTTTAATTCTTTAGGCATGGTTTTCCTACTCATAATAGCTGTCTTCTGAGTCCAACGTCAAGACTTCCTCGGGAACGGTTTCCCTCTCTTCTTTTTTATCCCAAATATGTACCAGACATTCTTGTTTGTTTATGAGTCTCCCTCCCCTGGGTCTTTTGTTTTTGTTGTTTGTTGCTGTTGCTGCTGCTGCTGTTGGTTTATTTAGTGATGTTCCGGGACTAACTGTACAAGCTTATATCCTTCATTATGTTTGGCCACTGAAGTGTCTGCAACATTAGCTTAATGGTCAGCTAATGATCTGGCAAAATATATGTTTTAAAATACTGCAAATCAAAGTCTTTCAGACTTTGCCAAGAGGTTCTGTGCTTGTATTGGAGCATTTCTTCAATTTTTCATCAGAGAATTTACATTTCTGTCATAGCATTCACTTCCTGCTTGCATAGACCTTCAAGGACAGCCAGAGATTTGAGATTATGACCTTCTCAGGTCTTTTTTGGACATGCTGAGAATTCTGTATGTACATGGCCTTATGTATTTCCAAGGATATATCAGAGATTTTCAAGACATGTATGAACATGTTACTTTCCAGTTTTTCTTTAAAAAAATTTTTTTTATCACAGCTTCTTTTAGCCCTAGTTGATATCATACTCCACCCCCTTTCCTCCAAAAAGTAGTCAGCTGCAATGTTAAACAATTGCCCGTATTTGTTTTTAATAAATGCTGTAGGGATTGGGCTATTCATACAGAGTGAACTCTGCTTCAGGTCAAGTAAAGACAAGCCCTGAGGAAGTCAGCTATCAGGTAGGTCAGAAAATGATAATCTGCAGAGGGGGCATTTGCAAAGCTCCAAACCTAAACTGCCAGTCCAGTGGTCACTTACTTGCTTATTTTCACAGCTGCTATAGTTGCAATAGTTGCAAGGCTGTTGGTTTTCAGGATTACCAAAAAAAAACAAGGACAAAAGGGAAAGGTAAAGCACAATAAAGCCTGATGATTTTAATGAGATTCAGCCACTTTGCTTGAATAAACATTCTTTAGATTATTTCAAAATTTTGGTTAAATTTCATAGTTCAGAAAAACTTAATTTTGATATCTTTGTCATCGTACTTCTTGGTCCTATGGGTAAGTGATTTTTTTTTTTTGAGGCACTCACTTTGCCATTTCAGAAATGCTTTTCTCTTACTCAATTTTTAAGTTAATATTTTTATAGTTCTCTGCCTAAATTCCCAAAATTGTTTTTTTTAACTATATAGAAATGGGAGATATAGCTATTTTAAAGCTTAGATCTGATAACATTATTATTTGGTATGCCTACAGTCTATTTTGTTATGTCCTTATAGGGCTATCTTTGGCTTGGTTTTTGTTTTTTCTTGTTGTATTTGCCGAATTTTTTGTGCAAATGTCGAGTTCCTAGATAAAATGATCTTGCTTCAAAGAGGAGTAACATTTCATTCTTCTAAGTGTGTATTTTTGTAATCTCAGAATCACATTATTTCAGTTATAGGGATTGAAATGATTCAAAGGTGGATTGTATTTTGTTTTTTTTGTTTTTGTTTTTGTTTTTGTTTTGTTGTTGTTGTTGTTGTTCCAGTCAAAGCAAGGAGTTTCGGCAGAGAGCCTTAGGTGGGCACTGGACTCCCAATTTCTATTCCAAGGCTCAACAGGACTATCAAAAGCTTCTTAGTCTCTCAGCGTCTTCTGAATCCACAGAGAAACTGTGCTCACTTCTCTCTCTCTCAGATCTTGGCCTGATAATTTTTCACTATTATCACTCTGACTTCAAGCACATGATTCTTATGTATTTCCCAGGTTAGTAATTGTCCAGTATAGGAAAATTGTCTGAATTACTTAGCCTACCATTATCAGGTACAGAAGCCATATTTTTATTTTTTGTTGAAATTCAGTGTCATAAAATTTTCAGTTGCATTGATCATAATGGAATAGTGCCCTAGAAAGTTAGCCCTCCTCAGGTCCTTTTTCATTATTTGATGAATGGCAGTTTTGACTTAAATTATCTCCAGAATGCTTAGCGGATTTAATGTTTCATTTGACAGATCACATTTAGCAGTTGTTTGTTTTTCTTAAAAATTAAGGCACAATTTATGTAAAGATAATAATGTTGCCCTCCAACTTCCAGAGATAGTCATTCCAGACTATGTTCTCATAAAATGTTGTATTTACCTCTGTATACCTCACACTGTGCTTTGAAATTTGCTTTTAAGGATCTTTCTTTTTTTAATTAAACTAGCCAAGGGGATGTTTCACTCATTTGTCCTTGTCTTCTCTGTTTAAGAAAAATATAATAAGGAACATAAATACTTCAAAAATTATCTGCTGTATTTGCTATGCTACTAAGTGAAAAGACAAAATGTATTCAATATAACCAGCTTTTCATTAGTAAAGGAAAATTAGGTGTATGTTTATTTGTATGAGCATAAATAGTGGTGGAGAGTGATACGTAGAAAGTGATTTCTTGGTGTGCCTGGGTGGCTCAGTGGGTTAAGCCTCTGCCTTTGGCTCAAGTCATGACCTCAGGGTCCTGGGATCGAGCCCTGCATCATGCTCCCTGCTCAGCAGGGAGCCTGCTTCCCCCTCTCCCTCTGCCTGCCTCTCTGCCTGCTTGTAATCTCTCTCTGTGTCAAATAAATAAATAAAATCTTTAAAAAAGAAAGTGATTTCCTCAGAGGTAAGGTTTTCAGTGTGGCAGGGAACAGGAAATATTTTTCTTTTCTTTTTTTTTTTTTAAAGATTTTATTTATTTATTTGACAAAGAGAGAGAGATTAC
>LNAC01000552.1:346028-459636 GCA_002007465.1 Ailurus styani
TAGGGCGCCTGGGTGGCTCAGTGGGTTAAAGCCTCTGCTTTCGGCTCAGGTCATGATCTCAGGGTCCTGGGATCGAGGCCCACATCGGGCTCTCTGCTCAGCGGGGAGCCTGCTTCCTCCTCTCTCTCTGCCTGCTTGTAATCTCTCTCTGTCAAATAAATAAATAAAATCTTAAAAAAAAAAAGAAGTGGGACTCTAAATCACTTGCTTGATAGCTGGCTTTTTATTTTAGTCATTTAAAAAAAGACATTGAATAAACAATATTCTTGTAATAGAATCAGTTTGCTTAATTTAGTTGTTTTAAGTCATTATACATTTGTACAGTAGGACTTAATTCCATTGAAGAATGAAAGAATTTCTTTTTCTAGCTAACATTATAGGCCAGTGAGTATAAACCCAACTGTTAAATAACAAAAATTCATTGGGATACATTTAAAGATGAAATTGGCTTTATTCAACAATTCATGGCTGAAACTGCAATAGATTGAGTCTTGGTTTACTGACTTAGAATTGAACACAAGTGACTCCATTAAAAGTCTGATCTCTTCTTAACAACAGAAAATTTCTGTAAAACTTCTCTTTGACAATAGGGGAGGTGTCAAGGGAAGCCTAATGCATTAATTCTTTGTGATTTGAGACTGTCTTTGGGCGCATTCTCTAATTTTTAATCTTATGCATAGTTAACCTGACTCTTGACTCACTCTATGGGACTGAAAGACACTTGGGAGGAATAAATCCCCTCCCCAACCTTTTTTTTCCCTGAAAAATCCTTTAGGGTCCTAGAATAAAAGATAGTTTGCAAATGTTGGAGGTTTTTATATAAAAATTGACTACACTGGAGGTAAAGGTCTATGGTAGTGCTACCATCTGGTACACCTGTTTAAAATAGGAAAGAATCTTAAATACAGCAGTTTTGACAGACAGTCATTTTTAATGGTCAAGCAAGGTTATCCTCAAAGGTACTGAATAGGGAAAACAGTCATATATTCAGTGCTTTAATTTTCCTCCTTTTAATTTCACATTTCTCCATAACCACTCATAATTTGCATTCATCTCTTCGTTAATTGCTTCATTAATGTCTTGGAAATGAGGATGTTTGTTATACTCTGCAGTTGTTAGGTCACCTAAGCCTGAGTAAATTCTAACTTTAATCTTAATAACATTGTCACTGAACTAGTACCATTTAGAGTTTTTTGCATGTTTATACTTGGGAGATTCTATACTGTTTGAGCAAGACTCTGCAATATACTTATTCATATTTAGGATATTGTGGAAACTGTTTTCTCAATTTAGCAGCTTTTTTAGTTCTATTCATTTTAATGTAAAAAATTTATATTGTATGCTAGACGTTTTGGAATCAATGTGCAATGTACATTAAATGCTTATGGAAATTTTCAAAAATACCATTATCTAAGAATAAATATCATGAACAAATATTAAAGACAAACTAGGAGATAAGATCTAACTTTATATTTGTATTTAAATTTAGTCCCACAAAGTGTGAGTGATAGTGAGTTTATGAAATTTTATTATCATGGGATAAATAGGTTTTAGGTATAATATAACTTGATTGAAGTTCCCTTTTTTTAATATTTGACACATTGCTTAGATTAGTATTTAACAGTATTAAAATCTCCATGTATTAATTTCAGACATACAAGTATTCTAATGAAAATATAACCTCACTTTTGGATGAAGATGGAATAAATGATGTGTTATAGAATATTTGTTACATGAATTGATTTATTGGACTGTGTCTTAAAGGAAATGTTAATTGTCTTATTGACCCTCTGTTTATATTTTATAAATTCAGATAACCTTAAAAATAGGATTTTATAGTAGATGCTCTCATTTTTAATTTTATTTTACTCATACATTACCATATTTTTGCCAGATAAAAATGTCAATACTTTGAGAGAAAAAATTTGTCTTAATATATATTTTTAAAGTATTATATTTAAAATATTTTATTTTCCCTAATAGGATAAAATCCAAACACATAAAGACATTTTCTAATCTTTTTATAATATTGGTTATGAAGAATGGCCAAAAATTCATTATAAAATTATAAGAATGAGTAATCCTTTTGCTTGTAATAAAGCATGATATCATAGAGATTTATATGCGCAAGCATTTTTCTTAGCAATGAAAGAATTTTTTGGATGCACAAGATGAAAGAGATGCAATCCAAGGTAGATAAATGTATGCTTGAATAAATGTAACAAAGAGTTTCATGAATTAAAATATCAGTAAGAAAGACATATAAAATGGAGGCGAAATAATTATGTCCTAACAAATATATAGCACTGAAAAATAACACATAACTGATTGACTGGTTCATTCAATCCTTCATGCCACAAATATTTGTTGAATGCCTACTGTATGTCAGACCCTGTTCTAAGAGCTGGGAAGACTACCTTTTGGAAAGTCTTTTATAAACTTGTCTTGCAAGTTTTATAGTTTCATGAATACTATATGATGATGATGAGTACAGACCATTTAAATTCTATGTACTTTCATATTAGGACTCTTTCAACATAATATAAATCTGTATTATGGACAGTGGTGTGGCGGTGATGACAGCTGCTACAGTGTCATGGAAAACGAGTTGAGTGATGCTGAGTAAAATGAAGGAGAAAACCCTGCCACAACAAAAAGCAATGGGCAAATAATCTAAGGGATGATGAGAAGGAGAAATTGGAATGAAGGTAGTTTGTCAGTTCTAATTATCCTAATTTGAAAAAGCAAATAGGCCCACCAGATGTTACTACGTGAGTTAATTCTGTCTTCA
Source organism: Ailurus styani (assembly GCA_002007465.1). Classification (NCBI taxonomy): domain Eukaryota; kingdom Metazoa; phylum Chordata; class Mammalia; order Carnivora; family Ailuridae; genus Ailurus; species Ailurus styani. Next base: position 348,820 of record LNAC01000552.1, read on the forward strand.
ACATTAAAAGTAATTAACTTACATGCTTACACTTGTACAATTTCTTAGACTGGAATTAAATTCACATATTACGACTTTCCATAATGCTGTACTGAAACAAAAGCCCTTATTAGAGTGATGTAAGTTCCTTGTAAATGGAGAAATTCTGGCTATCTCCTCCTCCTCCTCGCAGGAGGCTGCCCAGGCCAGGGTTAACCATTCTCAGCATTTGTGGCAGGGAATAGGGTCTTCAACTTTGTCATCCTGCTTCCTTAATTGGCTGGTTGCCCACTGCTTGTTGACGATTCTCTTGAATACATTCTTTTTGCTTCCGTAATTCTTCCAAGCTCCATAAAAGGAAGGTAAACTGAGGCAGGGATGCTGTGGCTGTATTTTCCTTCTGCTGGTCACCCCATTGACTGTAATAATAGTAGCTAACATTTATTGAGTATGAAGAGGTTGTCCTACTGTGTAACGAAGAGGTTGTCCTACTATGTAATGTACATACATCCAGCTTTTTAGTTTTTAGTAGTCTTTACGTTAAGTTTTTTCAGGATCTTTATTTTATGGATGAATGTCTGAGGCCCAGGACGGTCAAAAGGTCAGAAACACAGTAGTTGACAATTTGAACCCAGGCAGTGCAGATCATATAAATTATGCTTGTAATAAGTCATGTCTGTGGAGCAAAAATTTTTCATGATTTAGTTTTTCCTATGTTCATGTTTATGTCTTTATCTTTCTTAATCTCGATTTTTTTTAACCTTGACTTTTTTACTCTTTAAAAAAGGAAAACAAATACTTATCCTGGCTCCATCATGGAATTGTCATTGGTAACAAATTTTAATGTATGAAAAATATTGGAAACTACAAAATGCTATGTAAGTGTGAAGAATTACTATCATTACCACTTTGCATTATTGACAACCTTCTTTTTTACTCAATTCTTTTTTTTTTCCTGGCTTTATGACAGTGATCCGTTTTAGCTTTTCTCCAGCTTCTCTAATTGTTCCTTTTCTTCTAATACTTTTAATACTCTTTTAATATTTTACCTCTCACCCAGCACACACACCCACACACACCAAAAGTAAAAGCTAGAGTTCTACTCTTGACACTGGAGAATTGAGATGTCACCTCATCTGACTTTGTCTTACAGAAAAGGAAACAAATTTTGAGTAGTTACCTGATGGCACAAGTTAATTTTGTCAAAGATGGTATTTGTTCATGGATTCCACTGCCTAGTTTGAAGTCCCTCTAATCCAAATGCTGGGCTGATTCAATGGGAGGCATTTCTGCATTTTCTTTCTTTCATGTCAAACGATGTCAGATTTGAAAGTTAATAGTAGTAGTTACAACGTAAAAATTTCATGAGTAAATGTTGTAAGACTACTTCTGTATAAGATTGGAAGCAGTAGCATCACTTGAAAGCAGACAATGAAAAAGATTAAACAAATTGATTCCACAATAAAAAGATAATGCAGTGTCAGGGCAGAGTAACAAAAACATCTGTTTTTACGTCTTTCAGGGAGGGAAAAAAACTAATTAGTTTGGGACTGATTCCGATAGATGTCATTTTAAATTACTTTCTTCTGTTTACCAAAATAATGTAATTAGATGGAGTAAGTACAATAAAGAAGATAGGTTTAAAACAGATGTCTGGCAATAGACATTAACACTATTAAAAACTGTATTATGGAACTGCCTGCTCGGCAGATTTATACAGAACTAAATGTTAGTCATTCTCAAGAAAAATGACCCTTGATTGAAGGGCATAGATTCAGCCACAGGTTTCGTTTCTAATCCACAGAGAACATCACTTGGTCAAGGTAGGCAGAATGGTGTGGTTTGGATTGGGGGAGCGGGGCACGTGGTGAAGAGAATTGATTGGGTTGATTAAAAAAAATGATGTAAGTCCTTATCTTAGTTTTTTTTCTCTAACTTGCTTTATGTTGCTTTCAATTTGGATTGTGAATCTACATCTTTCCACATGTGTATATGTATTTACACAGTCACGTTTCCTCAAAGAGTTAAGCAGTAGTGTATATTGGGTCTCATTTAGTAAAAATTTCACTGAAACAATCCTTTGCCCAGATTTTCTTTGAATAAGGAAAAAAGAATCATTAAAAGGTTGCTATAAGATGGCAGCAGTGCATTCTGACCAAAACATAGAGGAATTTATTTCAGTTGGCAGAGTATTTAAGATAAATGCAAAGAACTTGATTTAAACTCAGCCAGCTATCTGAGATTCTTAGGGCATTTTCTTAGGGGCATATACCTTTGTAACCTGTAAAGAATAAATATTATAGAAATTATACTTTAATTAACCACTAGTTTTCTTTCCCTGGTTACTATAAATAATCCTTGTATAATTTATCCACTCATTTAAAATATTTCCTACACATCTATGTACAGTACATCGGACAGATGTTGGATAGAATGAACACTGTCTTGTCTTTGCCGTAATTCTATAAGAAATGCAGATTTATGATTTACAAATCTAGGCAATTCAGGCTCTGGGATGGGAACTTTTAGTATGTTTAGTTAGCCAGAGAACATGGTCTGTTGTGGGAAGACTGGGAGGTGTATGTAAGAGTCAAGGAGAGAGATGTGAGGCTGCATTTGCAAAACATGGAGACTTGGCAGAACTAGACTATGAATTATCTAATAAACTATGCTAAAAATTCTGGTATTCCATTAACAATGGAAAAATCATTAGTTGGTTTTAATGTGGAGAGAAGTGAGTGGACCAATTTGCATTAATTAATTAATTAATTAATTAATTATTTTTAAAGATTTTATTTATTTGTCAGAGCACAAGCAGGCAAAGTGGCAGGCAGAGGGAGAAGCAGGCTCCCTGCCTTGCAAGGAGCGTGATACCGGACTCAATCCCAGGACCCTGGGGTCATGACTGAAGCCGAAGGCAGCTGCTTAACCAACTGAGCCACCCAGGCGTCCCCAGTTTGCATTTTAGAACCATCATTGTTTAAATCGATTGCCAATTTCGATTCTTTTCAGGGAAATTTATTCCCTCTAATTGTTGACAAAGCTCTATGTCAGTACAGACTTATCAGATATTATAGTAGAGATAGGAGAAACTTGGTCTTGTTCATTTCTGTTCGACAGTTATCAATTGTGCACCTATTAGACATATTGTAACTTGCTAAGCTCTATGAAGTATAAGACTGCTTGAAACCACACTCGCATTGTTCCAGTTCCTCAGTCTTCTGGGGAAGTTCTATAATCTCCCGTTTTCTTGATTTACAGGATTGTGCAATCATTTGTATACTGTGGTGCTCCATTTTTTTTCCCCCCAAACAATGCTGAATCTCCTTACACAAGTACTTTGAAATGACCCTCTTGGTCTCCCTCTCTTCTTTCTTTTCTACTTCTTTCCCACTAAGCTTTAATCTGATGGCAACCTTGGGTTTCTCCAAGAAAATCCTGTTTCATATAGCTATCTTTTTGAATTTATGTCTACAAGTCCCAGTTGCCTTGCTTATTCTCAGTCTTAATAGCATCCAAAAGACAAATGTCTTTTTTCTAATTACTGGTCTGTTTCCATTGCATTGCTATGATCTATAATCATGCTAAAACTTCGGTGTGCCGATAAATGTATAACATCTGGCCCTTAACGGAAAAAAAAAGTGCCATGATTTGTAACCACTGTCCCTAGTGTAAATAATTACATCATTGCATATTTCACAGTACCAGTTTGACATCAGTACATGTAGTATAGACAAAGAGATGCACACAATTGACTCTTGAACACTGATACAAGCTAGCTCTAGCACATCACTGAAATATTCCCTTCCTGCTACGTGAGGCAATTAAGAACAAAAAAGTATGGAGGGACAGAGATCTCAAACTTCATCATGCTTCAGATGAATGAAGCAAAGAAAGTAAAATGACCCGAGAGGAAATGGACTTCAAGAATAATTCTCCCTTTCAATTTTAGAATGGTAGCGATGTTCCTTCATTTTCTGGGTTTAGAAGCTGAGAATAAAATTGTAGTTGGCTCTTTATTAACTTGCTTTCTTTTTTGACATTTAACCTACAAAGGCCCATCAGAGAAATACTTCTAAAATGCTAATTAGGGAAGGAAAAATATTTTTCCCTCTGTTATTCTAGGTTCTTGTCTGAGGCCCCCCTCCACATACCCATAATAAAAGGTTAGGAGGAAAAAAACAGAAATGTAATAAAATGCGTTCTTCTCATATACATAAGAGAGACCCTGGAAAACTGAGTAACTCCCTTGAAATGGCTCAAATCGCCACCTTCAATACCATGTCCCATTAAAGACAAAAGAAGGTGCTGGGGTTGGGGACCAGTTATTATAGATGACCAGGCAAAGCACAGTCAACAAAGGTATTGTCAGAGATGGAAGTCACTACCTTCTCCATTGATGACTTGGTAGAGATTTAGTCATCTTTGTCTCCCTGGTACAGAAAAGATGTACCTTTACAAATGAAGGTTTTAAGAATAAATTTCTCTGACAAAAAGGTAACTTTTACTCAATTTTCAGTACTTTGCTGTTTTTTTTTTAATTATCAGGCAACAATAATCCTTATATCAAAGAAGTATATTTTATGGTTACTAATTCTTCCCTTCACTAATGTCAGTGAATCTGCCCTTCTACCAGCTCTTTAAATTAAGCTGGATTTGGGCGCCTGGGTGGCTCAGTGGGTTAAAGCCTCTGCCTTCGGCTCAGGTCATGATCTCAGGGTCCTGGGATCGAGGCCTGCATCGGGCTCTCTGCTCGGCGGGGAGCCTGCTTCCTCCTCTCTCTCTGCCTGCCTCTCTGCCTACTTGTGATCTCTCTCTCTCTGTCAAATAAATAGATCTTAAAAAGAAAATAAGCTGGATTTATCTGTGTATCATGTTACTACTTCTTGACCTATTTGTTATATTTTAAAATTAGAAATATATAAAAATAAATGTAAAAATACCACATTTCTCTATCAGATGCCTACTGTAAGTATTTTCAGCAAGCATTCTTCAAATCTGTGTGATCATTGATTCTGTGTGTGGATGGGTGTGTGTGTGCATGTGCACATATGTATACATGGAAATATTTTGCAGATCCAATCATACTGTACAACTTTGTATTTTTTTCTTTAGAAGTAAATTATATTTTTATATGGTAAAATTTGTGGTAAACCCTATTGGTAGTAGTTAGAGCATATATTATGGTACATATCAAAATCAACTATTTTGGAAAAATGCAAAGTTTACAACTTAACTATTACAAATAATGCTTTGAAAACATGTATTTCTTTATATGCATGCTTTCTTTTCCCTCTTGGAGTAGCATCCCCTAAGACGAAATGAATTGTTCAAAAATTAAGAGCTAAAATGCTTGCAAGAAAGGATACTTCTTTCTAGCCTTCCCCCCCCAGTGTTTTATTTTTTTAGTATCTATGATGTAAAAAAAAATTCTTCAGTACTTTAATCTATCTGCACTTTATTGTAAGTTGCCATGAGAGCTGAACACCTAATCAATTCTTTTCCTAACCACTCTTTAGTCTCTCTGTTAGTGTTCACTAAACAACCTATTTTTTAAATTGACTTATCACCTATTGCATGTTCTATTTTTAAAAACTTTGATTTCCAAGTTATATCTTGCCTTCTGTTTGTATTGATATGCTTGAATGCTTACTGCACTATTATAATTTTTCAACTTTTTAATTTAAATGTGATAATACAATTCCTTTGTCATTAATTCTTATAGAATATTCTTGGCTATTTATGTTAACTTTTCTGGTTGAACTTCTGTCATTTCACTGGATTTATTTTAAACCCCAATCCTACTGGAGTGTCATTTTCAGAAAAATGAACACCTTTACAATTTGTTCTCATTCAGTACCAGGGTATTTTTTTGTCTCTGTTTAATTAGGTTTGCTACTTGCATTTCCATAAATGTGTAGTTTATCTATTTAGAAGCATATTCCAAGCTAGCTATTATTTGTTTTTCTTTAGTTATTATTGTTAATAGTTTGATGAATTATTTTCTTATTCGTTAAATAATCCATTACTTTGGTACTTGAAAGCAGGCGGGCATTTAGCAAACTTACTGATTATATAAATATTTTTCAGTTGGTTCTCTTCTTTTACTTTTTAACTGAATATTTTTTTTACTGTGTTGTGTTTTTATTGTGTTGTGTTACAAGCTGTGTTACCATATAGTAGGTCATTAGTTTTTGAGATAGTGTTCCAAGATTCCTTGTTTACATATAACTCCCAGTGCTCCATGCAATCCTATACTTAATTTCTAATAATTGCTATTATGTTGCATCCTTATTTGTGTATTTTAGGACTTGTAGAATCTTTATATATGAGCCAGTTCAGAAAAATGTGAAGGAACCAGTAGTTCCCAAAGGAAATTTTCATAACACCTTCTACCTCATTTCTTTGCTATGCCTGAAGTCAGCTCTCCTTTGGAACATTTTTCTTTGTTTCTTTTTTTTTTAATCCAAAATAGTCCAGTATACAGTGTGTGTGTGTGTGTGTGTGTGTGTGTGTGTGTTGTATAGTGTGTATATGTGTACATACATATATATATAGTGTATATGTGTATATATGTGTGTGTGTGTGTAACTACTATTATTATAGAATTTTACATTTTTTGAAAAGACCTGAAGTTCCCTTGTGGTATGGGAGTTGGAAATGTTGCAACTCTGAGTTATTTTGAAATGGTGGAAGGAGGGTTAACTGACATAGAGGGCAAGCTGGAACACCATCTGTGAATGGGCATGGCTCATAATACACACCGAGCTGGTGGCAGTGCTGGTGGGGGTGGGTGTGTGTGCGGTGTATTCCTGCACGGCTCTCTTCAGCCAGGTGCAGTTTGCTGCTGTTGCCCAGTGTTTCTTGCAGATGAAACCACATTTAAGCAAACACAAAATTGTTGCAATGCTAAAATGTCATTGGAACAACTGACTGTTTAAAACAAGTGTTCTAGCAAAACTGACTTTATGTAGGGAGCTCAAAAGCTAATCTGGGAATTCATTTGGAATTCATTCTTCCATAACTGTTTTTTGTTTATTTTTGTTTTTGTTCTCCAAAATAGTGCAATATAGAGTTTGTATAGGTACTGTTTTCTGGGAAACATGACCATCACAGTATATAAAATAGTGGTTCTTCTCTTACTGCCCTTTAAAGTGTGTTGCATATGACAAATTTATTTTTATTTTCCAGTTTTTTGAAGTATAGTTGACATATAGTACTATATTAGTTTCAGGTGTACAATATAGTGATAACCATTGTATTTATTACAAAGTGCTCACCGTAAGTGTAGGTACCATATGTCACCATACAAAGTAATTATAATATTAATAAGTTTATTCCCTGTGCTGTACTTTTCATGCCTTGGTTTTTTATTTTATAACTTGGAAATGTGTAACTTGTCCCTTCACTTATTTCACCCATCTCCCACATCTCTCCCCTCTGGTACCTTCTAGTTCTCTGTTTTTATGAGTTTATTTCTGATTTGTGTTTTGTTTTTTGATAATACATGTAAGTAAAATAATGTAATATTTGTCTTTTTCTGTCTAACTTACTTCACTATGCAAAATACCCTCCAGGTACCTCCATGCTATCACGAATGGCAAGATTTCTTTTTCTCGTGGCTAATATTCCATTGTTTATGTGTGTACACATCTTTATCCACTCATTTGTCGGTGGACACTTGTATTACTTCTATATGTTAACTACTGTAAATAATGGTAGAATAAACAATGGTAGAATAATGGTGCATATATCTTTACAGATTAGTGTTTTTGTTTTCTTCATATAAAAAAATACCCAGAGTGGAATTACTGGATTGTCTGCTATTTCTATTTTTAATTTTTTGAGGAATTTCCATACTGTTTTCCATAGCGACTCTACCAATTTGCATTCCCACCAATAATAGACAAGAATTCCTTTTTTTTCCACATCCTTGACATTTGTTGACATTTTCCACATCCTTGACATTTTGTTTTTGATTTGCATTTCTGTGATGATTAGTGATATTAAGCATCTTTTCGTGTGTGTTTTGGCCATCCATATGTCTTTTTGGGGGAACGTGTTTATTCAGATCATCTTTCCATTTTTAACTGGATTATCTTGGGGGAATTTTGGTGTTGAGTTTTTAAAAATATTTGGAACATAAGCCCCGTATCAAATATATGATGTGCAAATATTTTTTTTCCCATTTAGGTCACCTTTTCATTTAGCTTTTTTTTGAAAGATTTTATTTATTTATTTGACAGCCCAAGCAGGGGGAGCGGGAGAGGAAGAAGCAGGCTCCCCACTGAGCAGGGAGTCCAATGCAGGACTCAATCCCAGGACCCTGGGGTCATGACCTGAGCCGAAGGCAGACACTTAACCACAGAGCCACTAAGGTGCCCCACATACAGTTTTGTTGGTGGATTCCTTTGCTGTGCAAAAGCTTTTTAGTTTGATGAATCTTAGTAGTTATTTGTGCTCTTGTTTCTCTGGTTTGAGGAGACATTAAGTCCGGTGTCCAAGAGATTATTGCCTATGTATTCTCCTAGGAATTTTATGGTTTCAGGTCTAACATTTAGATCTTTAACCCATTTTGAATTTATTTTGTGTCTGGTGTAACAGTGTGATCCAGTTTCATTCTTTTGCATGTAGCTGTCTGGTTTTCCCAGTACCATTTTTTGAAGAGACTGTCTTTTCCCTATTGCATAATCTTGCCTTCTTTGTCATAGATTAACTGACCACAAGCATGGATTTATTTCTGGACTCTTATTCTGTTCCATTTATCTATGTATTTATTTTTCTCCAAGTGCCATACTGTTCTGATTGCTATAGTTTTGTAGTATACTTTGAAATCTGGGATTGTGATACCTCCAGTTTCTTTCTCAAGAGTGCTTAAACTATTCAGAGCATTTGATTACAAACAAACTTCAGGATTGTTTTACTTATGTGAAAAATGCCATTGGTATTTTGATAGGGATTGCATTGAATCTGTAGATTACTTTGCATAGTATTCATAATTTAGCAATATTAACTTTTCTAATATGTGAGCATTGTGTGTCTTTCCATTTATTTGTGCCATCTTCAATTTCTTTTGCCAAAGTCTTATAGTTTTCAGAGTGCAGATCCCTCATCTTCTTGATTAAATTTCTTCCTAGGTATTTTTTTTGAAGCAATTGTAAATGAAGTTATTGTCTTTATTCCTCTTTTTGCTACTTTATTGTTAGGTATAAAAGTGCAACTGATTTCTGTTACTCTTATACCCTGCAACTGTACTGAATTCATTTATTACCTCTAATGATTTTTTTTGGGTGAAATCTTTTCTATATATAGTATCATGCCCTCTGCAAATAGTGATAGTTTTACTTCTTTCTTACCAATATGAATGTCTTTTATTTCTTTTTCTTGTCTGATGGCTATGGCTAAGACTTCTAGTACTACGCTGAATAAAAGTGGTCAGTATAGATATCTTTGTCTTTTCCTGATCTTAGAGGGAAAGGTTTCAGCTTTTTACACTGAGTATGATGTTAGCTGTGTGTTTGTCATATGGCTTTTATTATTTTGATATATGTTCCCTCTAAATCTTCTTGAGAGTTTTTTTTTATCATTAATGAATATTGCATTTTATCAGATGTTATTTCTGTATCTATTAAGATGATTTTTATCCTTCATTATGTTAATGTGGTTTATCACATTGATTGATTTGTGCATATTGAACTATCCTTGCATCACTGGAATAAATCCTGCTTGATTATGGGGAATGACCCTTTTACTTTATTACTGAGTTTAGTTTGCTAATATTTTGTTGAGGATTTTTGCACCTATGTTCATTAGGAATTATGGCCTGTAACTTTCTTCATTTTATAGTGTTTTTGTCTAGTTTTTGTATCAGGGTAATTCTGGCTTTGAAGAATGCATTTGGTAGCATCCCTTCCTTTTCTATTTTTTTGGAATAGTTTGAAGAGAATAGATATTAACTCTTGTTTAAATGTTTGGTGGAATTAATCTGTGAGGCCATCTGGTCCTGGACTTACATTTGGGAATTTTTTGATTACCTATACAGTTTTGTTATTAGTAATCATTCTATTCATATTTTCTGTTGCTTCCTTATTCAGTCTTAGAAGGTTGTATGTTTCTACTCTATTTCTTCTTTGCCTGATTTGTTGACATATACTATTTCAGTTTTCCCATAATCCTCTGTAGTTCTGTGATGTCAAATCTAACTTCTATTCGTTCATATCTGATTTTACTTACTTGATTCCTCTCCTTTTCATAGTAAGTCTGGCTAAAGGTTTATCAATTTGTTTCTTTTCAAGGAACCAGCTTTTAGATTAATCTTTTCTGAGTAGTTTTGTTTTTGTCTCTGTTTCTTTTGTTTCTGCTTTGATCCTTACCATTATCTTCCTTGCACCGACTTTGGACTTGATTCTTTTTTTCTAGTTCCTTCAGGTGTGAGATTTGATTGTGATTTTTTGTTTGTTTGTTTCTTGAGATAGGCCTGTATTACTATAAACTTTCCTCTTAGAATTGCTCTTGCTGCATCTTAAAGATTTTGAACTGTGCTTCCATTTTCATTTGTCTCCAATTTTTCTTTATTTCTTTTTAACACTTTGGTTTTTTTTAGTAGGATGTTGTTTAGTCCCCAAATGTCTATTTTTCAGCTTTTTTTTCTTATAATTGATTTCTTTCATACCATTGTGGTTGGAAAAAATTCTTGCTATGATTTCGATCTTAAATATATTGAGACTGATTTTTGTGGCCCAACATGTAATCTGTATTGGAGAATGTTCCATGTGTACTTGGAAAGAATGTGGGGTTCTGCTTTTTTTGGGTGGAATGTTCTGTAAGAATGTTAAATCAGTCTGGTCTAATGGGTCATTCAAAGCCAATGTTTTCTTAAGTTTCTGTCTGGATAAGTTAGGCATTGATGCAAGTGGGGGTGTTAAAGTGCCCTGTTACTGTATTACTGTCACTGTCTCCCTTTGTTTGCTAATATTTGCTTTATATATTTAAATGCTCCCATGTTGGGTTTATAGACATTTACAATTGTTCAATCATCTTGTTGGATTGATTCTGTAGTGTCCTTCTTTGTCTCCTTTTATAATCTATTTTGTGTTAGAGTCTGTTTTGTCTAATGTAAGTATTGGTACTCAAACTTTTTTCCCCTTCTATTTCCAGGGAATTTTTTTTCCCATCTCTTTACTTGTGGTCTATTTGTCTTTCGGTCCGAAGTAAGTCTTTTAAAGGCAACATACAGGTGGGTTTCACTTTACATTTTTTTTTTGTTTGGAGCATTAATACAGAACTTACAAAAAGTAATTATTGATAGATAGTATTTATTGCCATTTTGTTAATTGTTTTCTGGTTATCTGTTCCTTTTGCTCTTGTTCTCTTCTCTTGTGACTAATAATTTTCTTTAGTATTCTTGGATTCTCTTCTCTTTTTTTGTGTGCATATCCATTAAAGGTTTTTGTTCTGTGGTTACCATGAGGTTCATATATAACATCCTAAGTATATATCGGTCTGAATTAAGTAGATGGTTGTTTAAGTTCAAACACATTCTGGAAGCACTATATCTTTTCCCCACCCCACGTTTTGTAGATATGATGTCATTTTTTTAGTGTAGTTGGCATACAATATTACATTAGTTTTAGATATACAACACAGTGATTCAAACTTACACATTTTTCTAGGCTCACCACAATGATAGTTACCATCTATTTCCTGCACAGTGCTATTATAATATCACTGATACATTCCCTATGTGATGCATTTTATTCTTGTGACTTATTTATTCCATGACTGAAAGTCTGTATCTCCCACACCCCTTCACCCATTTTGCCCATCTTTTCATCCCAACCCTTCCAGCAACTATCAATTTGTTCTCTGTATTTTACAATACCATATTTTATATCTTTTTATGAATACCTTAAGTAATTTTTTAGATATAATTGATTTTACTACTTTTGTCTTAACCTTTATGCTAGCTTTATAAGTAATTGGTCTCCTGCCTTTTTAATGTGTTTGACTTTACTGGTGAAATTTTTTCTTTTTCATAATTTTCTTCTAGTTATGGCCTTTACTTTCCCGCATAAGTAAGTTCCATTAACGTATCTTGTGAGGTTGGTATAGCAGTGATAACTCCTTTAACTCTTGTCTGAGAGAATCTTTACATCTCTTTCAATTCTGAATGATAGTGTTTCTGGATAGAGTATTTTGGTTGTACAGTTTTTCCTTTCATCCTTTTGAATATGTTCCATGCCCTTCTGGTCTGCATAATTTCTTCAGGGAGAAATCAGCTTGTAGTCGTGGGAATTTCCATTGTAGTTGATTTTCTCTTGCTGATATTAAAATTTTGTCTTTAATTTTTGTCATTTTAATGATTATGAGTCCTTTGGATTCATTTTATTCAGGGAAGTCTGTGCTTCCTGGACCTTGATGTCCATTTCTTCCTTCAGGTTAGGGAGGTTTTCAACTATTATTTAAGTCAGTTTTCTCTCTCTCTCTCTCTCTCTCTCTCTCTCTCTCTCTCTCTCTTTTTTTCCCTGAGAAATGTGAATGTTTTTATGCTTAAATTGTCACAGAGGTCCCTTAATCTATCCTGTCTTTTTCCATCTTTTTGCCATTCAGCTTGGGTACTTTCCATTACCCTATTTTCCAGATTGTTGTCTTATTATTCAGCATCCTCTAATCTGCTTTTGATTCCCTCTTGTGTATTTTTTCATTGCATTTGTTGTCTTCTTTAGGTCTGATTATTTATTTATAGATATATTCTATATCTTTATTAAAGTTCTGACTGAATTCATCTACCCTTCCCTTAAATCTGATGAACTTCTTAATAACTATTACTCTGAACTTTTTATCACATAAGTTGCTTATCTCCATTTCATTTAGTTCTTTTTCTGAAGCTGTCTTGTTCTTTTCTTTGAAGTATATTACTCTGTTCATTATGTTTGATTGTCTGTATTTTTTTCTGTGAATTCAGTGAAACAGCTGCCTCTCCAGTCTCGACAGAATGGCTTTGTTCAGGAATGTTCCTTCTGTGGACTGTGAGTGCCGGCTGGCTGGCTGAAGCTATAGTAGCTGTAGACTGGGTTTCTGGGGCACTCTGCCTGTGGCTACCCTGGTGCGACTGCTGGAACTGGAATGGGCAAACTCTGGGTGGTCCCAGGTTGCCAGCATGGGAATTACCCTGGCTGGATAGTTGGAGCCGTGCATGTGTCTTCCCAGGCACTCTCTGGTGCACCACACTGCAACAGCCCTGGTGGAATGGCTGGAGATAGAGAGGTGTGGTTGGGGGGAGGGTACCTGAGGCACTCCATGCAGGGGGTACACTTTAAGGACAACTGGAGCTGAGGCAGATGTGGGACTGGGTTTCTGGGGTGCTCTGTATCAGGGCCTCCCTGGAAGGATGCCTGCAGCTGAAGTGCAGTTGGGCTGGGGCCTCCTGGGGTGGCTCATGCTCAGGCCTTCTTGGTGAGATGGCTGGAACTGTAGTGGGTACAGTACTGGGGTGTCCCTGTGAACTGCACTGATACTGCCTTAATGGGATATCTAGAGCTTGGGTGGGCAAGGGTGGAAGGCCATTTTGTGACAGCTGGAATTGATACAGTTTAGGAGTCCCAGACTCAGCGAGGTAGCGGGCTGGTTAAAATACCCTTTTGCACTATCACAGTAGTGGGAGAATATTAACAGTGGTACTCTCCAGCATCTCTGACCATGGAGACCTTTAAAAGTTACTACATCCTGATGGGTGGATTATTGAGGGTTAGTAAATGGATTTCCTTTACTTATAGTCTGTTTGCCCTTTGAAGTGCTTGTATTTTGTGTGCGTGTATATGTTTTTTTTTTTCATGTACCCCAGGGTGGGTAAATCTGAGCTTAAGTCCCTCAGTGATATCTCTCCCTACTGCAGTTTGTAGCTTGTGGCATGGAGTTCCTGTTACTACCCTGTCTCCATTTCACCTGCCATTCTCTCTGTGGTTTCTTTATCCTTTTTTGTGTAGAAACTGTTTAATCAGCCCACTGTTTTTCTCCAGAGGAAAATTCTCCAAATGTAGGTATAGATTTGATATGTCCTGGGAAGAAATGAGTTATGGGTCTTTATGTCACCATCTTTAACCCTGTCTGACAAAAATTTTTAGGGGAGTTTCTAGAGAAGCTGATAATTTATTTATTAAAATTTTATAAAATTTATTTTACCAAATGTATCAATAGTGACATAAGTATTTTACATAAAAATAAAATCTTGTGGGAGGAAAAAAGGGAGGGAGAGGCAAACTATAGGAGACTATTAACAATAGAGAACAAGCTGAGGGTTGTTGGAGGGTGGTAGGGGGAGATGGGCTAAATGGGCAGTGGGTATTAAGGAGGGCACTTGTGATGAGCAGTGGGTGTTAAAGATAAGGGATGAATCACTAAATTTTATTCCTGAAACCAATATTATATATTAAGTAAATATAATTTAAATAAAAACTTGAAAAGAGAAAAAAAAATTTTATTTGAGGCGAGCAACCAGAATCACCACTTATTCAAAATCATGTTAAAAAGTTGAATCATATTGACTTAAAAAGTGCAGAAGATGCCATTCAAAAACAACCACCTTTCTAGGACTGAGTAAATACTAATACAGGAAGCCCACTAAGCTGGAGGTAATTCCAAAAAGAAAGTACCATTAAAAAAAAAAGATTTTGGGTGCACCACACAGCTTAGTGGTGTTGCCTGTGTGTTGCTTATCCTTATTTCACCTCAGACGGTTGTCATTGGTTGTGTACCCCCTATGGTAATCATAAGAATTATTACTAATGCTGCTATTGATTACTACTAACAATACTATTGGTGGTAGTAATTCAAAAACTAATATGATAAACTGTAGTTTATGGAATATTTTCACTCATATTATCTATGTATTTGTTTCAAAAGCAGGCTTATTAATGATAAACTCTTTGATATAACTAAACCATTTTATAGGACCAATGTCTGTTCTTTATCGAGAGTAAAAACTTTATCAGTTTGCTTAGTTATAGTAGTTGGCAGCAATTATACAACAAGAAGTCACCTCTTCTGTGTTTCTTTAGAAAAATCAGATTCCACTTGGTTTATTTGTCGTGAAATTTGGAGCTGCAGAACAATTTACAAAGGCAGAGTTAGATTTTCAAGAAAGGAAAAACTTAACATAGGGTATTGGAATCCTCACTTAAAAGCCCTTAGCACCTGGCATGATGTCAGCAAAATAGTGAAACTGGAGGTCTCAAACTTGTATCCTCTCACAAAAACAATTATTTGGTCACTATCTGTGACAAAAGTGCCTTTTTGTGAAGTTGGGATCCACGCGGGAACTAGGAAAACTCTAGTAGGTCCCAAGATTGAGAAGGGCCATTTTGAGAAGGCAGGCCTGCACCCAGGTGGTACGCTTCATGACCGAAGTCCCAGTTCCCAGCCTGAACGTGGCCTCATTCCCTTGCGGCCTTAGCTACAGCCCACTGTGTACTGGGTTCTCTCATGAACACCTTCTCTCAAGTTTTCATTTCATTTGTCTGAATGTACTTTTAGATTTCTCTTTTGATTTCTTCTTTGACACATGGTTGTTCAGGAGTGTATTTTTTAATTTCCACATATTTGTGAATTTTTCAGTTTTCTTCCTGTTATTGACTTCTTGTTTCATATCATTGTGATTGGAAAAGATACTTGATATCATTTGAATCTTTAAAAATTTACTAAGGCTTGCTTTGTGATCTAGCGTATGATCTATCCTGAATAATGTTCTGTGTGCATTTAAGAAGAACATGTGTTCTGGTGATGTTGGATAGAATGTTATGTATATGTGTGTTGGCTGCTTTGGTCTAAAGTGTTGTTCAAGTTCAGTATCTCCCCATTGATATTCTGTTCAGGTTATCTATCCATTGCTGTAAGTGGGGAATTGCACTCTCCTACTGTATTCTTGTCTATTTCTCCCTTCAGATCTGTATTTGATTAATAAATTTAGGTTTCTGATGTGGGTGCATATGTATTTACAATTGTTACATTATTTTCCTGGATTGATCTTTTTGTTACTGTGTAATGACTTTCTTGGTCTCTTTTTATAGTTTTTTACTTCGTCTATTTAGTCCGATAGAAGAATAGTCACCTCTTCTGTCTTCTGGTTTCCATTTACATGGAATATCTTTCCATCTTTCCACTATCAGTCTGTATGTTTCCTTAAATATAAAGTGAGTCTTTTCAGGCAGCATATTGTTGAGTCTGGTTTATTAGTACATTTAGCTCTACTGTGTCTTTTGATTAGAGTATTTAATCTATTTACATTTAAAGTCATTATTGATAGCTAAGGACTTACTAATGCCTTCATATTGATTTTTGGCTGTTCTGTAGTTCCCTTGAATTTTTCTCGCTGCCTATTTTAAAATTTAATTTTTTCAGTGATCCAAGATTCATTGTTTATGTACCATACCCAGTGCTCCATGCACTATGTGCCTTTTTTTGTGAATTGATAACTGTCCATATGGTTATGCTTTAATTTTCTTTATATTTTGTGTATCTATTACAGATTCTTGCTTGGTAGTTACCATGAGACTTACATAATACCCATTATAGATCTTATAGTCAATTTTAAGCTAGCAACTTCAGGGAGTCCTTGGGCAGTCAGGACTGGTACCTAGGTCAGCAGGTAGGTAGGCCTGGTGCTTGAGTCCACATGGGCTGGAAATTGTCCCTCCAGAAGCTAGGTCCAAAAGGTCCAGGTTAATGCTGTTATGCTATAGGAGTGTGGGTCTGTGCGAGCCTTTCTGGAGTCAGAGGCTTCAGGGACTTTTCCTGGGGCAGGCCAGAAACCACGGTCTGTGGGAGCTGGTTTGTCACTGGGCAAGCTAGAGGGGCTGAATGCTAATAAGTTCTATACAGCCATCTTGCTGACATCACACAAAAGCAGTTCTAAGAAGGAAATTTGCAGCAATAAATGCCTACATTAAGAAAAAAGAGGGGCACTTGGGTAGCTCAGTGGGTTAAAGCCTCTGCCTTCAGCTCAGGTCATGATCTCAGGGTACTGGGATCGAGCCCTGCATCAGGCTCTCTGCTCGGCAGGGAACCTGCTTCCTCCTCTCTCTTTGCCTGCCTCTTTGCCTACTTGTGATCTCTCTTTCTCTCTGTTAAATAAATAAATAAATAAATAAATAAATAAATAAATAAATAAATAAATAAATAAAAATAGAAAAAAGAATCTCAAAAAACCCAACTTTACACCTCAAGGAACAAGAAAAAGAAAAATAATCTAAACCTAAAGTTAGAACAAGGAAAAATTAAATGGCACATTAAAAGGAAAATACATCATCAAATGGTACTTATTTGTGAAATGCAGTGTTCATCATACATATATCAATAAAGGGATATACATTAAGAGAATGAAGGATGAAAATTATATGATCACCTCAGTAGATGGAGGAAAAACGTTTGACAAAATTCAATATTCAACATAAAACTCAACAAATTAGGTACAGAAGGAATGTACATCAAAAAAAGAACATATGTGATATAGAACCACAGTAATAACCACACTCAGGCTTTTTCTTTAAGTTGAGGAATAAGACAAGGGTGCCCACACTCAACACTTCTATTCATTAGAATACCAGAAGTCTTAGCCAGAGCAGTTAGACAAGAAAAAAAAAAGGGGGGGGAGGCATCCAAACCTGAAATGAAGAAATAAAATTCTGTGTTTCCAGATGACATGATCTTATAAATTGAAAACCCTAAGAGCCTATAAAAAAAACTGTTCATACTAATGAATGAATTCAGTGAAGTTGCATCATACAAAGATCAGCTGCATTTCTGTACACTATGACTATTTGAAAAAGAAATAATGTATCCCATTTACAATAGCATCAAAAAGAATGAAATACCTAGAAATTTAACCAAAGAAGTAAAATGTACACTGAAAACTGTAATACAATGATCAAAGAAATTGAAGATGACGTAAATGGAAATTTATCTCATGTTCATGGATTAGAAGGATTAATATTATTAAAATGTCCACTGTACCCAAAATGGTCTACAGAAACAATGCAATCATTACCAAAATTCCACCGGCATTTTTCACAGAAATAGGAAATCAATCCTAAAATTGGTATGTAAACACAAAAGACTGTGAGTAGCCAAAACAATCTTGTGAAAGAAGAACAAAGCTGGACGCATCACACTACTGATTTCAAACTGTACTATAAAATTATAATAAAGTATGGCTCTAGTAGAAAAACAGACATCTAGAGACCAAACAGAATTGAAAGCTTAGAAGTAAACTCATGCATGTATGGTTCAAAGAATCTTTGATAAGTGTACCAAGAATACACAATGGGGGAAAGAAGAGTTTCTTGATTAAGTGGCATTTATAGAACTATATATTCACACATGAATGAAATTAGACCTCCATCTTCACTCACAAAAGTGAACTTGAAATGGATTAAAGATGTAAACATAAGACCTAAAACTATAAAACTCATAGAAAAAAACATACAAAAGCTTCTTGACATTTGTTTTGGCAATGATTTTTTGGATAAAACACCAAAAATCATAAACATCAAAAGCAAAAAATAAGTGGGACTACATCAAATTGAAAGGCTTCTATATAGCAAAAGCAACAATGAACAAAATGAAGAAGTACCCTATGGAATGGAAGACCATATTTGCAAATCCTGCATCTGAGAAATGGTTAATATTCAAAATATACAAGGCACTCCTGTAACTGAATAGCAGCAAAAACATAATCCAGTGAAAAGATAGTCAAAAGAACATGAATAGGCATTTTTCCAGAGAAGACATACAACCAATGGGCATATGAAGTGTTCACTGTCACTAATTATCATATAAAAGCAAATGAAAATTAGTGAGATATTACTTGACATTTGGTATGTTGGTATTTATCAAAAGATCAGAGATGGCAAATGTTGGCAGGGATGTAGAGAAAAGGGAATGCTTGTGCGCTGTTGGTGGGAATGGTGCCATTGTGGTGCAGTTGTGGAAAACAATAATAGAGCTTCCTCCAAAAATCATATCTAGAACTACCATATGAGCTAGCAATTTCACTTCTGGGTATATATCCAAACTAAATCATTATCCTGAAGAGATATCTGTGTTCCCATGTTCATTGCAGCATTATTCATAATACCCAAGATATGAAAACAATGTAAATGGTCATTGATGGATGAATGGATGAAATATATGTATTGTATATATTAATGTTACTCCACCCTTAGAAAAGAGAAATCATGCCATTTTCAGCAGTATGGATGAATCTAGAGAGCATTATGCTAACTAAAGCAGTAAAGAAAGACAAATACTGTCTCACTTATGTGGAATGTTAAAAAGTGGGGCACGTAGGTGGCTCAGTTGGTTTAGTGTCTGACTTGAGTTTGGCACAGGTCATGATCTCAGGGTACTGAGATCAAGCCCTGAGCCTGGGCTCCCCACTCAATAGAGAATCTGATTATCTCCCTCTCCAATTGTTCCTCCCCCTGCTCACACCCTCTCTCTGTCTCTCAAATAAATAAATAAATGTTTTTAAAAAATCAAATGCACAACAACAGAAAGTAGAATTTAGGTTGCTGGGCCTTGGGTGGGGTAAAGGGGGAGATAAAGGTCAAAGTGTACAAACTTTCATTTATAGAAAGTCTAGTCGTGAGTATCTTAGGTATAGCATGGTGACTATAATACTGCATTGTATAATTGAAATTTGGTAAGGGAATAGATGCAAAGTGTTCTTACTACACACACAGTAACTATGTGAGATGAGGGATGTATTAATTAGCTTGCTTGTGGTAATCATTTAAAAATGTATACAAATAGTAAATCATCACATTTGTACTTCTGAAATATATTTTATTTTTATTTATCCATTATACCTAATAAGGTTTGCGGAAAAAAACCCCACAACACCTAATTTAAGAATTCTAAAGGAATAAAAACAAAAGCAATGAACCATAGCTTTTTCTTGAATGTAATAAAAGCGATCCACAGAATAGTGAAAGGTTTACACAGTATCAGTGGATTTTGTCTTGAGATTTGCAGATGGTGGTGTACTTTTATGCCATGCTTGCTTTTCCTTGGCTAACCCATAAAGATGGTCATGCCTTTTTGATGATTCATTTTCCTTAAGGAGAAATCTAATAAAATGATAAGATACCTAAAATAGTAGGGATGCTTGGGTAGCTCAGTTGGTTAAGCCTCTGACTCTTGATCTCAGCTCAGGTCTTGATCTCAGGGTCATGAGTTCAAGCCCCGCACTGGGCTCCACACTGGGCATGGAGCCTACTTTAAAAAAAGGAAAAAAAAGTTGAACTCATGGTGTTTGTTTAAACTTTTAAACAGTATTTTAGGCATTAAAGCAAAATTTTTAAATGCTTTAGACTTGCACACTATCAGTTTATGATAAAGTTCACTCTCTTATAATATTCTAAAGAAAGGATAGTATAACCTTTTCACTGAAATAGAAGGACCTCTCATAAAAAAGAGAGTTTTGATGTCCTCATGCTAAAAGGAAAGAGAGTAAGAGATTGAGCCAAACAAACAAAAAACTTGCTTGATCCCACAAAACAGAATGTACTTATTGATGAGATCATGAATTGAACATGTTCCAAAGGGGTGTGTGTGTGTGTATGTATGTATAGTACACACATGTAATTATTTCAAGGTCATTCTATCTTACTGTTGTGACTGGCTCTGAATTGTCTTTTTAATTTCTGCATTTCCATAATTAATAAACAGAATATGTCTATGACATGTTTTTATTCTTTCTGTGAGCTGGCATTGTGGAAGTAGAGGTAAAAGCAACTTGTAGAATACTGTCACAAAATAGGATTTTCCTAATATTAATGATCTTTACTTTGGTGCCCAGTCATAGTACAGTAAGCTCGGAGAGATTAAAGATCATCAGTTTCTTTCTAAAGTGTGGCAGTTGTCATATCTCTAAGTTAGGCATTGGGATTGTTAGTTTGTTTTATAAGATAACAATTAGTACAATGATGAATCACATTAGTGCCTCACCAGAGGGAGTTAGATACTGCTATGAGGAAAAGCCCCTTGGGAGTTTGCTCATATTTCCAATCTGAAGAAACTGGTTTTAGATGAAAGGTAAGAGGTCTGCCTGAGAAAGGCTTCCCCCAGTGGGTACCCCAGTGAATAAGGTAGATTAAACAATGGAGAATATTAACTGAGACCGGGTTCAAAGAAGTTGTTTTGCTCATCTTATGTATACCATTCCCTCTTCACATTTTTAAATTAATTTTTAAATAAACATGTAATGTATTGTTTCAGGGGTGCAGGTCTGTGACTCATCAGTCTTATACAACACCTGGTGCTCACCCCAACACATACCCTCCCCAGTGTCCATCACCCAGCCACCCATCCCCCTACTCCCTTCTTCTCCAGAAACCCTCAGTTTGTTTCCTAAGATTAGAGCCTCTCATGGTTAACTCCCTCTCTAGTTTCCTCTTGGTTCATTTTTCTTCTCTTCCCCTATGATCCTCTGCCTTGTTTCCTAAATTACGCATATCAGTGAGATTGTATGATAATTGTCTTTCTAAGACTGACTTATTTCGCTTAGCTTAAGACCCTCTAGTTCCATCCACATCATTGCAAATGGCAAGATTTCATTTTTGATGACTGCATTATATTCCATTGTGTATATCTACACCACATCTTCTCTATCCATTCATCTTTTGATGGACATCTAGGCTCTTTACATAGTTTGGCTATTGTGGACATGAATTTGACCACTAGTGACTCATTTCTGAATACTTTTGTTTTGATAAAAAAAAAAGTCAGGACTGCTTTTAATAGTATTTTGACTGTGGTCAGTTTGTTTTAAACTTTCAAGCCTTTATTGTTTCACATGTAAAATGAGAATTAAAATATCTTTGTGTATTTAAAGGGCTATGAGTGTGAAATTAGGTGATGTAATAGAAGTATTTTATAGACTGAAAGGCACAGTACATGTGTTAAGTAATAGTGTTCACGTGTAGCCAAAAGGACTTTAGCATATCATGCTTCATAAAGTCTCTACCCAGATGAGATCTATGGAATGATGATTCTATCTCCATTTGAAACTTGTCTGTGAACTTAGATTAAAAACAACAGCTGCCTGTCATGTGCTTCTCTGCCTAATAGCTATAGTAAGTGGGAAGAATCACAGTTTTGTACGTGGCCCCCAACCCCCCATGTGTGCGCATCTCTCCACACTCAAATTTTCTGTCTTGCAGCTATCAACCACTCCCGGTAAGCCACACTGGCCTCTGTCTAGGTGTTCACAACAAGGTTGTTGCCACTTCAGAAAGGGATTTTTGTTGGGATTTCCTCATCTTGAAATGTTTTTCTGCCAGATTGTCACATGACTTGCTCTTCACTTGATTTACGTCCCTACTAAAATGCCACCTCTTTGGCCAAGTCTTGCATTGTCATTCAACTTCAGTTTTCCTCTCCCAGCCCATGCACCTTACTCTATTCTTGCTCTGCTTTATCTTACTCATAACATGTATCCTTATCTGGAATCAGACATATATATTTCTTAAACCTTAGGCATTGTTTTTGCTTTGTTTTGGACTGTTTTGAGGGTCTCTTTCCTCTTTAGAAGGGAGTCATTAGAAGGTAGAGAATTCACTAGCAACCCCCTGCCTTTTTCAAAGTGTATCCCAGGATCCTGAACAGTGCAAACACAAAGAAGGTCATAAGTGTTGAAAGAAAGCAATAAAGAAGAAAGAAGAAAGAAGGAAAAGAAGAAGGAGGAGGAAGAGGACGAGGAGGGGGGGGAAGGAAGAAGAAAGAAGAAGAAGAAGTTGATAAGGGAGGACAGGAGAAAGGGATGGACAGATTCCAGCTACACAACTTGGTCATCAGTTGCTGGCATTTCTCCATAGCCTAAAATACTGCCTCAGTATTTGGATCTTATTTTCAGAGAATGTGAACCTTATAAATATACTCTGACTTTTGAGATTGCCTTGTATATGCCTATTTATCCGTACATCCAAAAATTACAGATTTATAGAGATACATAATCTTTTTCTGTTATACGTGCCTTCTTGTGTGTGGTTTCTGTCTTTTATTTCACTACATTAAAGGTAGTGGGGCATACAGCTGCTGTATATTTCCATTGCACACCAACAAGAACCAAAAAATTGTCAATCAGAAGCACAAAAAGCTGTACTGTGTTGAGCATTTTCCCCTCAGTATATTAATGATGGGTGATTTTTATTGCTGTCATTGCTTCTCGTCTACTTATCCTTTGGTTGGACTAGCAGGCAGCATTATTTTAGCTGTGCACGGAAGCTGATTGTGATATTGATGGTAATGTGCACCTTAGTGAAACAATTAATGGAGATCCATTTCTATTCAATTTACTGGGTATGTTCCATTGCAAATACATTTTTATAGTGAATTAATAAGTTGGCAACTAATAGATTATTAACATTGCTGTTTAGGTTTAAAATAATTAGCCTGGAGACCACAGTGGTAATTATTGCCAGCCAATGTTCCCATAGCTCTGTTCTTCTCTAGAGATAAAGATTTCATTTGTGAGGCTCAATCACTAGACTTATCTACTGTGGTCTAATGCAATAAGTATTAAATAATTACAATATTTCATCATTTGCTGAGGTCGAGAGCTGGTTTGGAGTTGAAAGTACTTTCTGATTTGCAATAAGCATTGGTCTCAGTTATAGGGAGAGTTGAAATCTTGTTATCCCTTGCTACATAAAAGGAACCACATTAAGCATTTACTCTTTTTATTGTGGCATTTGTTAACATGTCATGGATCTTGGTTTGTGTGCCATGGTCCCTCTGCCTTCATACTCCTGAGTCACTTCATTAAAAAGGAAAAATCTTATTTGCTAAACATCTTCCCAATACTATATTGAAAACTTGAATCAACTTGAAAACTTTAAGACAAAAGACATGAGTCTCGAATTTTTGTAAGATTTCTACTGTTAAAAGAAAATTCAGAGAGCTTTACTTGATATGAATACTCTGTTGAGTGAGAGAGACACTATTCAAGAGCCAGGATACTTCAAACTGAAAACTGGTATGAAGCTCAGGCATGATGTTACTGGATGGCTTGTAAAGTGAAAATGAGGAAGGTGTTTAACCTTTACAAGGATTTATTACAATGGTGGTTCCCAGGCAGCAGGGTATTGTTTAAAAGTGATTATCTTGTACCATTTTGGGAAGATAACTTAAGTTTCTTTTAGGATTATCAGAGGTATTTATAAGAAATAATCTCAGTTTTCCTTGTGTTGCTAAAATAAGCTGGATTTAACTTTGCTTATATGGCTTAAATGTTCTGTCTGCTTGTCAGGCCTGGTTTCCACTTTATTTTATTTTAATTTTTATTTATTTTTAAAGATTTCATTTATTTATTTGACAGAGAGAGACACAGCAAGAGAGGGAACACAAGGAGAGGGAGTAGGAGAGGGAGAAGCAGGCATCTGGCCTAGCAGGGAGCCCAATGTGGGGCTCAGTCCCAGGACCCTGGGATCATGACCTGAGACGAAGGCAGAGACACTTAACGACAGAGCCACCCAGGAACCCTTCCATTTTATTGTAAAACTACTAAATGTTGTGTACTTTTTGTTTCCTCCCTTATCTGTAAGATCTAGAGTAAAGTAATTTTGTTAAGGCAAATGACATAGTTTTCTTTATATTGGTGTAAAGTTCAAAGCAATACTTGGAATTGATCTAAGTTTTCACATTAGATGTAAAATTCTAAGCATAAATTATTTTTTTAAAGGATGTCCTTTTATTAATGCTGTGATCTTGATGATTCTCTAGTGATTTTTGTAGGGAAAGTGTTTCTTATGTATGTCTCTTAACACTCCTAACACTAATAATGAATTTTTATTTGTAAACTTTTTAATTTACTGAGAAGTATTTGAAGTACCAAATATTTTCCACTGGGGTTCATTTTGTGTCAAAGTAGAACAATTTGATCCACATATAAAGATACTTCAAAAGTTTTCTTCAGATCTCAGAACTTAAATTTAGTATTCTCTTTTCTACAGAAGTATGTTACCAAAGTAAATCCATAGAATTAGATGATATCAAAATATAACTAATAGAAGTAATATTTTTTACCTGAAACGCCATTCTGATTTATGAGAATATACTGTTTTAATATTTTTCTATTCCTCAAATGTTATGATCCGTGCTCTCTCTTTTATCTGTTTTATCCCAGGATAACATTTCCAACTGAGAGCAAGGCAATGAGGTCCATCTATACTAGAGAAAATTTATGTGTCTGTCCATAGATTTCATCACCCTCTCAGAGTATCATGACTCCACAAAATATAAAAGCCACTACGTTAGATGGTATATAGAATTTTGTGTATGATTTAGGGGTTTACTTATTTGCCAGAGCCCATTTATATTTAGGTATATTTTTATTTTGTCATATGAAATTTTCCAGCATTATGTCATCCATATAAAAACTCAAGATTATAACATCATTTTTCTTGCCGACTGGAAGGAAGATTGCATTTAACCTTCAGTTTAGAATCCCATTTTGTTCTACACAGCTATTGATTATTAATAGCTTGTCACTCCTCTAAAAATAGCAGGGTCACTATTGGGCAACAAGAGAGTTCATGTAATTTCTCAGGTTATCAGTTGTGGGTCTTTTTCTTGAACGTCTCAAAATAATGTAGTAAAATGTAAGTTGCCAACAAGATAATGATATGAACAAAACTTTAAAACACTTCAGTATGAAGCTGTAAAAAAGCAGATTTCCCCTGATGCAAGGCCTCTTTTCTAGGGGAAATTAATTTTAATGAACATTTGTTTATTTTTATTCTATTAAGTTGTGCTACAAAAATGTTTGTGGTTTCCTCTATCTTATGGTCCTAGTGGAAGAGACTCTCTTGTTGTTCCCCTCTAATAATGTACTCTGGACCCAATACTCTGACTCTGGCTGGAAGACTTTGTTTCCATGGTTATCCCCACCATCTCTGTATCCTATTCCTCTTACTTCTTTTTTTCATTATAGAATGCTTTCCTTCTATCATAAAAATGTATATTCAGTCTCTAATCCCACACTCTCTCTAGTTCTCAGCCTTCATCTCTTCCCACCTGAATTTCTTGAAGATGTAATTTATTATCTTTAATCTTTCATCTGAATTTACTCCTCACATTAGCTGACCAGGAGTGCGTTAAAGATCCTCTCATCTTGGGCGCCTGGGTGGCTCAGTGGGTTAAAGCCTCTGCTTTCGGCTCAGGTCATGATCTCAGGGTCCTGGGATCGAGGCCCGCATCAGGCTCCCTGCTCAGCGGGGAGCCTGCTTCCCCCTCTCTCTCTCTGCCTGCCTCTCTGCCTCCTTGTGATCTCTCTCCCTCTGTGAAATAAATAAATAAAATCTTAAAAAAAAATAAAATAAAGATCCTCTCATCTTGATTAAGCTGCACACAGAATTTTTCCTGACTCTAGGCCCCTACCTTCCCTTTTCTTAGAACATTTACTTTAGAAAAATTCTAATTGTAA
This sequence comes from Ailurus styani, assembly GCA_002007465.1. Classification (NCBI taxonomy): domain Eukaryota; kingdom Metazoa; phylum Chordata; class Mammalia; order Carnivora; family Ailuridae; genus Ailurus; species Ailurus styani. Next base: position 375,278 of record LNAC01000552.1, read on the forward strand.
TTATCTCCCCTTTGAGATGTAAATCTTTTTTTTTAAACCCCACTTTACAACCCAGGATTGTCTGGGAGCCATCCCTCTGGACGTTAATCATCAAGTATGGTAGAGCCCCTGTCCACCAATTTCTGCAGAAGAATAGGAAACTAACTTTGGTAGGCTCCTTGCTACAAGTTGTAAAACTTGGAGAGGAGAAAATTTACTTTTTCTTTGGGCAAAGCCAATTGGCAAACACAGGTGGCCTAAGATCACCCACCCCAGCTCTTAAAACTCTTCAGTCCTTAGTTTCAGGGGAATTGACCTTGGACTGAGTGGGGCCCTTCTTCCCTTAATGCAATAGCTTTGAATAAAGTCTTTCTTATCTGTTTAACTTCGTCCAGTACAATTTTTGTTTCGATGCAGTATAATTTATTTTCTTCTCCAAGCAACTCTCTTTATCTTCTTTCACTAAGATTACAAATTTTCTCTTAATGAAGACACTTTTTAAAAAATCTTTCATTGACTTTTGTCTCCAGAACTATTGATTCCTGATAACCATGACCTCCTTCTTGAAATCAGATCAAAGCTCGTTCACCTGTCCCAGTGCTGTTGCTGATTTGGTAGCTCTTCAGCTATCTCAGAGCAGTGGGTAATCCCCATGTATTAATCTTCCATTCTCTGTACATCTCTCTTCAGTTGCTGTTAAATATATTTCAACGTCCAAATACATGCTTACAATTCTTCAGTGTTATTCTTCAGGGCACATTCCTCTTGAGTTGCTACACTATATTTAAGCTGCTTTCATGTATCTCCACCTCATGCCTCATAAGCGTCTTAGAATCTTAATTCATCTTGGAACTTGACCTCACAGCCTTCTTAATATTTTACTGGATGAATGCACAGCTCTACACGCAGCTGACCAAGCCAGTAACTTGTGTGTTGACCTAGAGCACATTAATTAATTTATTCAAGTACAGAGAGGGTGGCTAATACATTCAGTTGACTTAAATAATACATGGATACTATTTTATAAAGTCTTGTAGGTTTTTATCTGGCTTCATATATTCCTTCTGAGTAATGGCCATGAAGTAAGATAGAACCAGATAAGCATAGCTTTAAAATAAATCTGCCTGGGGACGGGGAGGCTATAATTTGGTGATGATCAGTTGGTTTTCGAACTACGAATAGTTTAGCTCAAAATAGGACAGTGATCATAACATCATTTCAATTTACTAATTGGTACAGTATACTCAATATTAGGACAAACATTTTCTGTAAAGAGATGATAAATATTTTAGGGTTTGTATGCCGAGAGTCAACACTGGAAATACTGTGTTGGTCCTTATGTCATTATTTAAAATGTAATCATATAAAAATGTAAAAGACACTTTAATCCCACCAGTCATATAAAAAACAGGAGCCAGATATATCCCATAAGCCATAGCTTGCAAACCCATGCTCTGTAACATTATAGATTAGAATATCAAAGTCAAGATGCAGTGAGCCTGACTAAACTTAAAAAAAAATTAATTCCCAAATAATATGCCAAGTAACCCCCAATTATGGTGTGTGTGTATATGTGTCTGTGTATTTTGCTGTGTTCAGAATTTTTCATTGGTATCTAATAGTTTGAGTACCTGTAACTTAATTTTTAGTCCTTTCAGTGTTATAGTTTCTTGGTAGATATAATTGATAAGGATCTACGTAAATTATTTAATTGCATTTTCACTGTAATTGCATGTGAGCAGCTGATCATTAGATGGAAATTAGATGACTTATATTTATTTCTTGTCATTGAGAGATAAGTTAGTGCTACTCTGGTTGGTACGTGGTAGAAAAATGGCCATATTTGCATTTATCACATCATCTTATTTATAATATAAGTGTCATTCAGAAGAGGTGTTTGTAAATCATCTGTGTTTCTTTTTAGTTGTAAGGAACTCAGGCATGCTTAATTTTTAAAAATTTTTAGTTAATGGGTCTTTATTGTAAGGATACCTTGGGGAACAGGGGAAGAGCTGTAATTTTGTTTATCCTTGTAGAGGGTAAATCAATAGCTCTCAATGTCTGTCATGAGGCTCTACATTTTCTGATGAGTGTTGTGACTTCCATTCCAAAAAGATTTTGCTTGCCTCTTTTTTTTTTAAATATTTTATTTGTCAGAGAGAGAAAGAGCACACAAGCTGGAAGAGCGGCAGGCAGAGGGAGAAGCAGGATCCCAGCTGAGCTAAGAGTCCAATGAGGACTTGATCCCAAGACCCTGAGATCATGACCTGAGCTGAAGGCTGACATCTAACTGAGCCATCCAGGCATCCCACTTGCTTACTTCTTAATGTGTATGTGTTTTGTGGTTTTAGTTTTATTTTTCAGTTGCTAACCATAGCAGCCTCTAAAGAATATTTTTTCAAAAAGGTAGACGTATGTTCTAGATGCTAAGGAATTGGGGTGTGGTGAAAGAGTCTGACCCATTTCGTCTCTTCCAAGCCATTTGTGTTGAATTGACCCTTTTGAGGAAGTCAAAATCAGACTTGACAGTCTGAAACCCTGTCATTTAAACAACAGAATAGGCAAACTTTAACAGGACACATTATGATTTGAATATTGTCCCCATCAAGGGAGAATTAAGTCTGATTTGTGGCCTTGATAGAGAATCACAGATTGCCTTAGAATGTCTTCTTTGACCACTGTTTGGTTGTGGCACATCTGCCATTTGGCTAAAGAGGAAAGGGAGAAGCTAGGTTCATAATTTTTTATTCTATGAATTTAACCAATTTTTTTATATCTATTTTATTATTTTGAGTAGCCACTCAAAATGGCTTTTGGCTACATAGTAGGTCAGTCCAGACATATTACATGGTCAATCCAATAATCACACATAAAAGGAAGATAACTGGAGGCAGCAAATATGGGATTAAACTGCTGCCCTACAACATAGGTGACACCAGTAGCAATTAGCAGTAGCAGTTAGTAGCAATTAGCAACTAGCAGTACTTAATATCCTTCAAGGAACAGGAGGGCCAAAAATAAAGGTTGCTATTCATAAATTTACAGATGACAAGCATTATACCAGAGATCCAGTATGACTGGTGTCCTTCTAAAAAGGGAAATTTGGGCATAGAGGTACACATAGAAGATGGTGTGGAAAGACCTAGAGCAGAGAGGCTGTCTGAACACTTAGAAGAGAAGCCTGGAACAAATTCTTCCTCACAGACCTCACAAGGAATGAGCTAACCCAGCCAAAACCTAGATTTTAGACTTTGAGCTTCTCTACTGACCCAGTGAATTTCTGTTGTTAAAGACACCAGTTGGTGATACTTTGTTACGAGAGTCCTTTCAAGCTAACACAGAGTCTTCCTGGTGATAAATATTGGCAACCCAATGAATTTAAAAACTTGAAACCGAATCTTATCTTTCTCCTTGTCTCTTTTGACTCAGAGTTAAAATCTATTTCTTTTAAATGATTTTGCCACCAAAGGCAAAGGGCCTAGGGTCCTGTCATTGTAGGTACGTAAAATGATAGGTGATGTTTGGCTGTATGCATATGTTTTGGGTGATTTGTTTGAAACACTATTGCTGGACAAGAAGCCTTGCTAATGATTGCTAATTCTTCCTGTATGTCTCAAATTCAGTTAATCCAAGAGAGAATCCATTTAGTTGGTTGAAGAATCATCATATTGGATCAAATATTTTTATTAAAGTTTAATCTTCCTCTTTAAAACAAAAAATAGATCATCCCTAAGATCTACTGCTAGTCTCTAAGTCCAGCATTTATAATCAGGGGCAGGTCATGACTGATCACTGCTTGTAATTACTCACCAGTGGTTGTTAGTGTAGCAGGTACTCAGGCTTTTGTAGTTCAAATCAGTGAAAAATACACATAAGGTCTGGCCCAAATAAGGCTNCCTCTCATCTTGATTAAGCTGCACACAGAATTTTTCCTGACTCTAGGCCCCTACCTTCCCTTTTCTTAGAACATTTACTTTAGAAAAATTCTAATTGTAATTATCTCCCCTTTGAGATGTAAATCTTTTTTTTTAAACCCCACTTTACAACCCAGGATTGTCTGGGAGCCATCCCTCTGGACGTTAATCATCAAGTATGGTAGAGCCCCTGTCCACCAATTTCTGCAGAAGAATAGGAAACTAACTTTGGTAGGCTCCTTGCTACAAGTTGTAAAACTTGGAGAGGAGAAAATTTACTTTTTCTTTGGGCAAAGCCAATTGGCAAACACAGGTGGCCTAAGATCACCCACCCCAGCTCTTAAAACTTCAGTCCTTAGTTTCGGGGGAATTGACCTTGGACTGAGTGGGGCCCTTCTTCCCTTAATGCAATAGCTTTGAATAAAGTCTTTCTTATCTGTTTAACTTCGTCCAGTACAATTTTTGTTTCGATGCAGTATAATTTATTTTCTTCTCCAAGCAACTCTCTTTATCTTCTTTCACTAAGATTACAAATTTTCTCTTAATGAAGACACTTTTTAAAAAATCTTTCATTGACTTTTGTCTCCAGAACTATTGATTCCTGATAACCATGACCTCCTTCTTGAAATCAGATCAAAGCTCGTTCACCTGTCCCAGTGCTGTTGCTGATTTGGTAGCTCTTCAGCTATCTCAGAGCAGTGGGTAATCCCCATGTATTAATCTTCCATTCTCTGTACATCTCTCTTCAGTTGCTGTTAAATATATTTCAACGTCCAAATACATGCTTACAATTCTTCAGTGTTATTCTTCAGGGCACATTCCTCTTGAGTTGCTACACTATATTTAAGCTGCTTTCATGTATCTCCACCTCATGCCTCATAAGCGTCTTAGAATCTTAATTCATCTTGGAACTTGACCTCACAGCCTTCTTAATATTTTACTGGATGAATGCACAGCTCTACACGCAGCTGACCAAGCCAGTAACTTGTGTGTTGACCTAGAGCACATTAATTAATTTATTCAAGTACAGAGAGGGTGGCTAATACATTCAGTTGACTTAAATAATACATGGATACTATTTTATAAAGTCTTGTAGGTTTTTATCTGGCTTCATATATTCCTTCTGAGTAATGGCCATGAAGTAAGATAGAACCAGATAAGCATAGCTTTAAAATAAATCTGCCTGGGGACGGGGAGGCTATAATTTGGTGATGATCAGTTGGTTTTCGAACTACGAATAGTTTAGCTCAAAATAGGACAGTGATCATAACATCATTTCAATTTACTAATTGGTACAGTATACTCAATATTAGGACAAACATTTTCTGTAAAGAGATGATAAATATTTTAGGGTTTGTATGCCGAGAGTCAACACTGGAAATACTGTGTTGGTCCTTATGTCATTATTTAAAATGTAATCATATAAAAATGTAAAAGACACTTTAATCCCACCAGTCATATAAAAAACAGGAGCCAGATATATCCCATAAGCCATAGCTTGCAAACCCATGCTCTGTAACATTATAGATTAGAATATCAAAGTCAAGATGCAGTGAGCCTGACTAAACTTAAAAAAAATTAATTCCCAAATAATATGCCAAGTAACCCCCAATTATGGTGTGTGTGTATATGTGTCTGTGTATTTTGCTGTGTTCAGAATTTTTCATTGGTATCTAATAGTTTGAGTACCTGTAACTTAATTTTTAGTCCTTTCAGTGTTATAGTTTCTTGGTAGATATAATTGATAAGGATCTACGTAAATTATTTAATTGCATTTTCACTGTAATTGCATGTGAGCAGCTGATCATTAGATGGAAATTAGATGACTTATATTTATTTCTTGTCATTGAGAGATAAGTTAGTGCTACTCTGGTTGGTACGTGGTAGAAAAATGGCCATATTTGCATTTATCACATCATCTTATTTATAATATAAGTGTCATTCAGAAGAGGTGTTTGTAAATCATCTGTGTTTCTTTTTAGTTGTAAGGAACTCAGGCATGCTTAATTTTTAAAAATTTTTAGTTAATGGGTCTTTATTGTAAGGATACCTTGGGGAACAGGGGAAGAGCTGTAATTTTGTTTATCCTTGTAGAGGGTAAATCAATAGCTCTCAATGTCTGTCATGAGGCTCTACATTTTCTGATGAGTGTTGTGACTTCCATTCCAAAAAGATTTTGCTTGCCTCTTTTTTTTTTAAATATTTTATTTGTCAGAGAGAGAAAGAGCACACAAGCTGGAAGAGCGGCAGGCAGAGGGAGAAGCAGGATCCCAGCTGAGCTAAGAGTCCAATGAGGACTTGATCCCAAGACCCTGAGATCATGACCTGAGCTGAAGGCTGACATCTAACTGAGCCATCCAGGCATCCCACTTGCTTACTTCTTAATGTGTATGTGTTTTGTGGTTTTAGTTTTATTTTTCAGTTGCTAACCATAGCAGCCTCTAAAGAATATTTTTTCAAAAAGGTAGACGTATGTTCTAGATGCTAAGGAATTGGGGTGTGGTGAAAGAGTGACCCATTTCGTCTCTTCCAAGCCATTTGTGTTGAATTGACCCTTTTGAGGAAGTCAAAATCAGACTTGACAGTCTGAAACCCTGTCATTTAAACAACAGAATAGGCAAACTTTAACAGGACACATTATGATTTGAATATTGTCCCCATCAAGGGAGAATTAAGTCTGATTTGTGGCCTTGATAGAGAATCACAGATTGCCTTAGAATGTCTTCTTTGACCACTGTTTGGTTGTGGCACATCTGCCATTTGGCTAAAGAGGAAAGGGAGAAGCTAGGTTCATAATTTTTTATTCTATGAATTTAACCAATTTTTTTATATCTATTTTATTATTTTGAGTAGCCACTCAAAATGGCTTTTGGCTACATAGTAGGTCAGTCCAGACATATTACATGGTCAATCCAATAATCACACATAAAAGGAAGATAACTGGAGGCAGCAAATATGGGATTAAACTGCTGCCCTACAACATAGGTGACACCAGTAGCAATTAGCAGTAGCAGTTAGTAGCAATTAGCAACTAGCAGTACTTAATATCCTTCAAGGAACAGGAGGGCCAAAAATAAAGGTTGCTATTCATAAATTTACAGATGACAAGCATTATACCAGAGATCCAGTATGACTGGTGTCCTTCTAAAAAGGGAAATTTGGGCATAGAGGTACACATAGAAGATGGTGTGGAAAGACCTAGAGCAGAGAGGCTGTCTGAACACTTAGAAGAGAAGCCTGGAACAAATTCTTCCTCACAGACCTCACAAGGAATGAGCTAACCCAGCCAAAACCTAGATTTTAGACTTTGAGCTTCTCTACTGACCCAGTGAATTTCTGTTGTTAAAGACACCAGTTGGTGATACTTTGTTACGAGAGTCCTTTCAAGCTAACACAGAGTCTTCCTGGTGATAAATATTGGCAACCCAATGAATTTAAAAACTTGAAACCGAATCTTATCTTTCTCCTTGTCTCTTTTGACTCAGAGTTAAAATCTATTTCTTTTAAATGATTTTGCCACCAAAGGCAAAGGGCCTAGGGTCCTGTCATTGTAGGTACGTAAAATGATAGGTGATGTTTGGCTGTATGCATATGTTTTGGGTGATTTGTTTGAAACACTATTGCTGGACAAGAAGCCTTGCTAATGATTGCTAATTCTTCCTGTATGTCTCAAATTCAGTTAATCCAAGAGAGAATCCATTTAGTTGGTTGAAGAATCATCATATTGGATCAAATATTTTTATTAAAGTTTAATCTTCCTCTTTAAAACAAAAAATAGATCATCCCTAAGATCTACTGCTAGTCTCTAAGTCCAGCATTTATAATCAGGGGCAGGTCATGACTGATCACTGCTTGTAATTACTCACCAGTGGTTGTTAGTGTAGCAGGTACTCAGGCTTTTGTAGTTCAAATCAGTGAAAAATACACATAAGGTCTGGCCCAAATAAGGCTTGTCCACAAGCCTCACTGAGTTATTGAAGAGAGAGAAATGAAACTCACTGAGTTATTGAAGAGAGATACTGAGTTTTCAAAGAGAGAGAAATGAAACTCAACCTTTATGATTATTCATGTCTTAAAACAACTATGTTCATTAAAAATCCATCCAAATCTGGTACAATAATCAGGAGAGTTGTAGATACAGAGCAGAATGATTCAGAAATAGGACATCACTTAACAGAGTATCACTCTCAATTTGGCTTGATTTTAGTTTGAATTCCAAATTGTTTAACAACATAGTCTTGTTCTGTTACTTGAATGCAAATTGAGACCCACTGATACATGCTGCTAGCAATTTTAAATATTTCATATTCACAAATGAACCTCTTGGTTAAAAAGCTGTTTTTTCTTCCTATTTAGATTTTAGACTGAACCGACTCTTAAATCAGCATATGCTATACTAATAATAAAATAGAGGAAATCAACAATTGGTATGTTTCATATGCAAAGGAAGTTTCTTTTTGCAATAGTTATTTTGAGGAGAGATGACCAAGTCAAGTAGATAAAAGATCATTTCAGATGTATAACTCATTTTTTTTAAAGATTTTATTTATTTATTTGACACAGAGAGAGGGATTACAAGTAGGCAGAGAGAGAGGAGAGAGGAGGAAGCAGGCTCCCTGCCGAGCAGAGAGCCCGATGTGGGCCTCGATCCCAGGACTCTGGGATCATGACCTGAGCCGAAGGCAGGCTTTAACCCACTGAGCCACCCAGGCACCTGTATACCTCATTTTCTTAATCTATGAAATCAGGAAGTGGAACTATATAAATTAGAAGGTTCGGTCTAAAAAAGATAAGTGGAGAGGGGTATAGTTTGCTCCCCCTAGTTGTCCAAAATAAATTTTATTTGATAGGAAAAAAGAATATTGTGGAAAATAACATGAATACCAGTGTTCTTTGGTATAGGTATTTTTTTTTCTTCTTTATGGCCTTTTTGCTTATGGAACAAATTGTCTAGGGCATACATTCAAAGAAGTTACAGCCTGTTTTTCACTTTATTTTGGATTAATGACCTATATTGAGGAATTTTTTTATAAAGAAAACTGCCAGCCGACTTCAGTATATACCTCAGAAGACCCTGGTGTCAGAGCAAGGATATGCCACTTGCAAAACAAAATCTTGTAACTTTAACTACTATTTTTATCTATTGATAAGAGAGGGACGTCCTGAAATATGCATAACTCATGACTCAGGCATTAGGGAGTTTTCTGAGGATATGAGGGAGCAGTACAGAATTTATTCTGCTTTGAAAATGTTGAAACTCAGGAAACCCATGAAACAAATATGACTCTGGGGATACAAACATTAGTGTGGAGTTACAATTATCTAGACTGGAAAAACTCTGACTTTTAAAGAAAGATGCCGCTCACGTTTTCTAGATAGTTTCTGCAAATGGCTGTCACATCCGTGGCATCCCATGGAGAGTTACGCTCTGCTGGGTTTAACCCTGGTGACAGTCTCATGGTTTATCCCATGCCACTTGCTATGGACTCTAAAAAATATATGACTTCAAATTCTAAGCTGTGTATTTGCCATTAACTTTATAGAATGAACATACATCAGAGTAAGGAGAAGGAACAGGGTTTAGACAGCATGATTTATTTTTGAGTTTTCCAACTCACTTGTAATTAATATATGTGCAACAACTGGCTTTTAATGTAAAATACAATTTAAACTTCAGAGATCTATTAACCAAAGAGGCATGATTGGCATTAAATACAGTTACTCCTTTCCAGTAAGGGATGTCATGGTTACAGAATACAACAGATCACTTTTGAATGTACGTTGTAAACTTCTGGAAAACATATTAAGGTGTTTTGCCCATTTTTTTATAGGCTACTTTGATGCCCATTGTCATCGTACTTTTTATCTTCAAGTGATAAATTAGTTGAAGATAAATATGAACTCTGTTAAATAATTGCTTCCTTCCATTTTCCAAGTGCCTTAACAACTGGATTGTGGAAATCCCACGCCGTTCTCACAGTACGGCAGGTGAAAGCCCCAGGAAGCTCAGTAGTATCCTGAGTAATGACAGCCTTAACCAGCACTTATAACCATCAAGAGTATTGAGCTCTAAGCATGCGGAATTCATCTTTACAAATGCAGCATAAACTACTTAACACTTTGCCAGATGAACAGATAATTGATGGATGAGTTTTATTGCAATTTACAATATGTATTGACACTATGAACTCTGTTTTATTATATTAATATTTGTAGGCATTTTTTTAAGTGTGCTATGAAGACATCATGTCAGCTGTGATTTTTTTTTAACACAGAGAAACACTTGATTAAAAAAAAGCGTAAAACTCCAGGAAGAGTAATTTGTTACTGTGTATTTTTTTTGACTGTCAAACGTCCATCTTATTTATGAGATCTTTTGCTTCTGTGACTCAGACAGTAAAAGATGGAAGGAAAAGTTGTTTTCTGGGATTTATACCTTACAGGATAAAAGTCTCTAGTTTTTTTATACAAGAGTTACACATAAGAGTTTCTTTAGAATCTTTTAAAAAGAACCCTGGGAAAGCTCCTCTGTAGATACTCAGTTTTAGTGGATCTAGCTGAAGTGAACCGAAGAAGCGGAACATTAACATCTTTTTTCTCAGAGTGATTCTGATGAAAATGCTACTGAGAGGGAAAAATGTGGAAAATTTTAGAAGCAATAATACTTGATCTAATCAAATAATTCAGTCATTAATTTATTCTTCCAACCATTAATTTAGTAGATGTTTATTAAATGCCTGGAGGTCAGTAGCCTAGTATAAGTTTATATAATGTTTATCTTGGGAGAGATCAAAGGGTACAATCTCCTTATCCTTTGATTAAAGAATAAGATGAAGTGGACTTAACTAAAATAACACTAGTTATCCCCAAACCCCCAAAGGCCAATTTAGTTAATAAATGTTTTCTTTTGGGTGCCTGGGTGGCTCAGTGGGTTAAAGCCTCTGCCCTTGGCTCGGGTCATGATCTCAGGGTCCTGGGATCGAGGCCCGCATTGGGCTCTCTGCTCGGCAGGGAGCCTGCTTCCTCCTCTCTCTCTGCCTGCCTTTCAGCCTACCTGTGATCTCTCTCTCTCTGTCAAATAAATAAATCTTTTAAAAAAATGTTTTCTTTTACTCCAAATGTAGTGGTTATAAAATACAAAATTTCTTCCTACATCCATAGATATATAGTAAAACTCAGAATATTAAATCAAGCATTAGACTCAATAAACCTTGAAGACTCAATAAACCTTAGCTTTGGCCTGAGATATAGGTCTCTGTTATAAGGAAACCTCTTTCACTGAGGAAAGCAGGTGATAAACACCAGATATTTGCATATTATTAAGAGCTCTTTTTCAGGGCGTCTGGGTGGCTCAGTGGGTTAAAGCCTCTGCTTTCGGCTCAGGTAATGATCTCAGCATCCTAGGATCGAGGCCTGCATCGGGCTCTCTGCTCGGCAGGGAGCCTGCTTCCTCCTCTCCCTGTCTCTCTGCCTGCCTCTCTGCCTACTTGTAATCTCTCTCTCTGTGTCAAATAAATAAATAAAATCTTAAAAAAATATATTTTAAAAAAAAGAGCTCTTTTTCAGCTTTTCCCGTATTTTAAAAAACTGTAAATTTTTAAATCTCATTAAGTTATAAGAGTTTCGAACTATGGTCCCCATAATAGACTAGAAAAGTTAATATGATTTTCTTTATACAAGTAGAGTAATATCCTGAAGAACAGAAGAGACAGACTTGGGTTATTTTTGCAGGCAAGCAAGCAAACAAAAATAGACGAAAACAGCCAAATTTTGTACCTGTTCTAGCTATGTTAAATAAGTAAATTCTATTAATCTTCTGTTTAGTAAAATTTTATTTAATAAGTCCAATCACAAGAAGTGTATGCAGAAGTCATCTGTCCTGTTAAGCGACCATAGTTTCCTCTTACCTGTGACATTCAGAAAACTCTTCTGTCCCACCTATAAGAGGACCGTTTCTGTTGTTTTTGTTTTTAACATGGTAAGAATTTTCTGGTTTCAGGCTAGTTGATTATTTTTTTTAAACAACCAGTTTAATACATTATTTCTTGTCAGAGCATCAGAAAATAATATGTATATATGCAGATACATGAAATTATCCAACCGATTATGTTCATCAAGGATGTAAAAGCACAGGTGGGAACTAATTGAGTACATGCTGAGTAATTATCAGTGGAAATGAGTTTGGCCATTTTCTTTTTGCACCAGGAAATTTAAACAATATTGTTGAGTAAATATTGATACTGTATTTGTGCATTCATTAAAGTGCAGAAGCTTCTCATTTTAATTCCAAGGGCATGGATTAGAAGGAAAGGATTAGACGGAAGCACCCTGCAGCATAAATGTGTTCATGGGTTGGATAAACTCTTTTTAAGAAGGATTTGATTTGCAAAGGAATCCCTATATACTCTTGTCAAACCTAAGCTGATTTGACGGTTCAGAGATGAGAGAACCAATCCCTGGTTGAATATGAGTAGAAATAACATCTGCTAGTAATTTTTTAATAAACAGGACTTTTTCATGCATTATTTACAGATGATGACTTGTCACTTGATTATTTGTCTTTTAGATATATAGCTGTAATAATTACCCATCCTTATATTAATAGCCATTGTAAGTTTTCCTCTAGGTCTTAAAAATAACTGCTTTTTAAATCTAAACCCACAGTATTACAGTTGCTTTACAAAATGTGGCCATCTACTAGCACCAAATCTTATGGTACATTGTTAATATTGCATAAGCATATTTGCATTTATTTTAAAATATATTTGAAATAAAATGTGTAATACATTCCTCTTTTTAGAGGAAAATGTAGGTGCTACCAAAGATAGGGTTCAACAAAGAGCACCTTTTTCAGAAAAATGCCTTGTACTGCATGAATAAAGACTATCACAATGAGGAAAATTATGTGCTTAGAATAATATATCCTAAACCCACTGCTACCTTCAAAATAAGTGGGACTGTGGAGATGGCAGTCTCTTTTTGTGCAAAGGGGAGCTGTTTTAATATTTTCAAACTGAGCAAGGTGACATAAGGATTATTAAAATTATGCAAATATTTTAAGAGTTGAAGCAAGGGCAGGACATGTACAAAGAAATTGATAGTATGGTTATTACTTATGTACTTGCTTTTCCATCATTCAGTGCCTTGGGCTCTCGACCCTGGCACCAGACATGATTCCTCATGCTAGATTTTACCTCTGCTTATGCTAAACATTCATTACCATATCTAGCCTTGTTAAAAGAGCCAGGGTAAATTGTTTCTCAGTGAGAAGTAGCAGCATACATGAGTCTTATTGCTTGTACCATCACCTTTCTGTGCAAATTTGGGGATCAGGTCCAGGTTGTTTGGCTGGCGCGCCCCTTTCTCGACTTGAGTCTACAAGGTGACCGACCACACACCTTGGGGAAGTATAGTGCTCTTCTTGACAGATGAAGAAAAAGAATCTTATGGTTTGAGGGCAAATGTGAGCAATATGTGGGTTCTTCAGCAAATAATAAAGGAGGCAAAAGAAAGATTCTGAACATCTATGTTTTTAAAACTCTTTCCAAGTCTCACCATTTTGTAATACTTTTTATGAAGGCACACCTTTCTGTGGACATCATTTCTTTATTTTTCACTGTAAAGGTTCTAGGCGTACACCTTTGTAAAACCAATTCTAGGTCACAAATGCCCAGCAATGTCACTCCTCTTTTTTCCCTTTTCATTTCTTATATAAATTCTTAAACTCTAGTCTCAGGTTGTAGCCTCATAAATTGTCACTGTGATTCTGTTTTAATTCAGCTAACATTTACCACTTGCCAGCTAATTTTTCAAGTTCTGAATTGGACCCAAGCATAAAATTCTCATTTTCAAGGCTTTGTAGCCCAAAATAAGACTATAAGACAAGTCCTAAATAACCATAATGAAAATAAAAACATAATCAGCCATTTCTCAAACATATTGGAAATACAAAGATACAAAATACATGGTCCCTGCCTTTGGGTCTATGGGGAAAGTATACTTAGGAACCATAGACAACCTAACTGCCTTGGGGCTAAAGCATTATTATAAAGCAAGGATTTTTAATGAAATCTTATACGTAATATAAAAGAAATGTAACTATTTAAATAGAACTGTGAAGGATGGACATAATATGGGCTGGGATGTTATAAAATGGGAGAAGCATCTCCCTGATGAAGTGAGGTACACTGGTAGTATAGAATTCCAAATAACAAGGCATTATCAGACAAAATAATTTGGCTGGAGTTCTGGTAGAGTGAACAAGGACTATAAATCTAATAGGTAATAGATAATATCTAATGGTTATTGGGTATTTGCTGTGTGAAATGAAATGGGTCAAGCCCTTCTATGGCTATTATTTTGTCCTCATAAATATATTATGAACTAATTATAGTTATAAAAATTTTACTGTTGAAGTTGGCCAACAAGCTGAGAGGGGTCAGATACTAGAAGTGTTTAATGCCATTTTAAGGACCTGCCACTTTTTTCTTTAGACACTATGAATTTTTTTTTAAAGATTTTATTTTTTAATTATTTTTTAACTTAAATTCAGTTAATTAACAGTGCATTCCTAGAGACATATCAACTACAAAAACTGAAACAAGAAGAAGTAAAAAACCTGAACAGATCCATAACTCAGAAGGAAACTGAAGCAATAATCAAAAATCTCCCAACAAACAAGAGTCCAGGGATGGATCACTTCCCAGGGGAAATCTACCAAACATTTAAAGAATGAATACCTATTCTTCTGAAGCTGTTTCAAAAAATAGAAATGGAAGGAAAACTTTCACACTCATTCTATGAGGCCAGCATTACCTTGATCCCCAAACCAAGGACCCCACCAAAAAGGAGAATTAAAGACCAATATCCCTGATGAACATAGATGTAAAAATTCTCACCGAGAGAAGGAACATACCTCAATGTCATGAAAGCCATATATGAAAAGCCTACAGTGAATATCAGTCTCAATAGGGAAAAACTGAGAGCTTTTCCCCTTAGGTCAGAAACATGGCAGGGATGTCCACCATCACCACTGCTGTTCAACATAGTACTAGAAGTCCTAGCCTCAGCAATCGGACAACAAAAAGAAATAAAAGGCTTCTGAATCAGAGAAGAAGACAAACTCACTCTCCCCAGATGATATACTCTGTGTGGAAAACCCAAAAGGCTCCATCCCCAAATTGATAGAACTCATGTAGGAACACAGCAAGGTGGCAGGATTTAAAAGCAATGCACAGAAATCAGTTACATTTCTATACACTAACAATGAGATAGAAGAAAGATAAATTAAGGAGTCGATCCCATTTGTGATTACACCGCAAAAACTGTAAGATACCTAGGAATAAACCTCACCAAAGAGGCAAAGGATCTGTATTCAGAAAACTGTAGAACACTCATGAAAAAAATTGAGGAAGACACAAAGAAATGGAAAAATGTTCCATGCTCATGGATTGGAAGAACAAATTTTGTGGGCACCTGACTGGCTGTAACTCAGTCAGTTAAGTGTCTGCCTTTGGCTTGGGTGATGATCCAGGGTCCTGGGATCAAGACCCACATTGGGCTCCCTGTTTAGCATGAAGTCTGCTTCTCCCTCTGCCTCTCTCCCTGCCTTGTGCTTACTCGCTCTTTCTGTCTTGCTCACTCTCTCAAATAAATAAAATCTTAAAAAAAAAGGAAGAACAAATATTGTTAAAAAGTCTGTGCTACTTAGAGCAATCTATACATTCAAAGCAATCCCTATCAAAATACCATCAACTTTTTTCGCAGAGCTGGAAAAAATAATCCTAAAGTTTGTATGGAACCAGAAAAGAACCTTGATAGCCATAGACAGTGTTAATTTATTGAAAGCCTTATAGTTGGTTTGATTTTGTTCTTTTCAAGGAGTTAATGTTGAATTAATCTTGAATATGATGCATTATGATAAAGTCATATTGCTTTAATAAATCCACCATTTTTTTTAAGATTTCTTTTTCTTTTTCTTTTTTTTTTACTTGACAGAGAGAGATCACAAGTAGGCAGAGAGGCAGGCAGAGAGAGGAGGAAGCAGGCTCCCTGCTGAGCAGAGAGCCCGATGAGGGGCTCGATCCCAGAACTCTGAGATCATGACCTGAGCTGAAGGCAGAGGCTTAACCCACTGAGCCACCCAGGTGCCCGTAAATCCACCATTTTCTAATATGAATGTGATTAATGCTTGGTAGTAGCATTTCTTGATATTTATTTATTTATTTATTTATTTATTTATTTATTTATTTATTTATTTATTTATTTATTTATTTCACAGAGGGAGAGAGATCACAAGGAGGCAGAGAGTCAGGCAGACAAAGGGGGAAGCAGGCTCCCGTTGAGCAGGGAGCCCGATGCGGGCCTCGATCCCAGGACCCTGAGATCATGACCTGAGCCGAAAGTAGAGGCTTTAACCCACTGAGCCACCCAGGCGCCCGATTTTTTTTTTTAAAGAATGCTAACTAATGTCTTTATGCACCCTTTTAATCCCAACATTTTTTCTAATACCAGGGAGGTTTATCTTCTCTATCCACAATCTTTTCTATATGTCATCCCTTCAACTAGATGCTTTTAGGTACTAAGCGCATACTGCTCTCAAGTTTATATTTCTATTCTAAATCTCTCCCCCTGAACTGTTATCTTCAACTAACCACTTGATGTGTCTGCTCGAATATCTAAGAAGCATTTCATATTCTTGATCAGCCCATATTTTTCCAATTAGATTGCTGCTCATCCCACCAACAGTTACTAAATAAGCCCACTCAGTTGAAATGCCTTGTTTTTGTACATTAATTTACAAAATTAATTTTGTACATTAATTTACTTTAGATACTTAGATCTGTTTCTTGATCTTTTTTTTTTCCTCATCTGGTATCACTCCATTTTATATTTGCAGTACAGTTTCTGGTTGTGTTATCAACATTTAAAGTGATTCTCTGGTAACTGTCACCCTTGTTTAACACCCTCCCATTGAGTATGGATGTAATCTGTGAAGATGCTGACATATTATTCCATAATTATCTCACCTTACACAGTACAGTTGATTCTAAGAAAGGGACCTTATTCAAATAAACATAACCTTATCAACATGAGCCTGTTAAAAGCAACGTTTTCTGTTAGCAAAAAACCCATGAGAATGTTTTCACTCCCTTACTTAGATGGGCTAAGAACTCGAGTGGCCTGTAGGAACTGAAAGTTGTTCCCTGGCTGGCAGTCAGCCAACAAAGGGGCATTTCAGTTCTATGTATAACTACAAGAACTGGTTTCTGCCAGTAACAGGAATGAGCTCGGAAAAACCCCAGTCTCCATATGAGAATCCAGCCAGCTGACTCTGATTTTAGTGTTATGGTACCCTGCGCAGAGAACCTACCAATGCAGTGCTGCACTTCTAACCTAAGGAGCTATAAGATAATAAATGGGCACTGTTTTAAGCACCTAATTTTGTGGTAATTTGTAACACAGCAGTAGTAAACTACAACACTGGTAGAACAAGTTTCCTCTATACTGTTGATATTTTTTCAAATATTTGTCAGCATTTTTGGACATGTGTTCTTCTGTACTCATTTTAAAATTTTCTAGTTCCCAAAACAAATACAATAAAAAATGCTAAGTGTTAATATTTCATTATTTATTTATTTTCAATTATATGCCTTTATTATAATTCAAGAAAATAGAATTTATCTTGTTACTCCGATCTTTTTATTCTACTGATTTTGATTTTCTCATTATTATATAAGTTTATGTACTTCATTTTAAGTTTATTTACACTATAAAATCTTTATTATTTTCAAGTATTTAATAAGTTTGAAAATTATACTATTTAGAATGGGGTATTTTGTTTCAAAAATATGCCCGCAAAATATATTGTATCTTTTTCAATATATACTTTCAAATATTTACTTTCCTTGACTAATTGTATGTGTTCAGGGGCATTGAAACTTTATTTTACCATTGCAGTGGCCTGGCTAACATTGTACTTTATGAAGATGTGTTTGTCTTGGTATATAGTATACATTGGATGAGGAGTGAATTTAATGGCAGTAGGAACAACAGTTAGGATCTTATTTCAAAAGTCCAGCATAGAGTAAAATGGAACAAAGAGGCACCCACAGAGGTAAAATTTATAAAACCTGGGGAGTAAGTGAAGTCCTAGATAGATAGAAGTGGATGGAGGCAGATAAATTCAAGTTGACTCTGAGGTTTTAAATCTAGATGATTGTGTCATTGGTGATTTAATTAACAGATACTGGCAAGAGCATGTAAGGTAGGAAATGTTGAGAAGTTCACTAATTTGGATCTGACTCTGTGGAGTTTATAATGAGGAACATCTACGTGGAAGCAATTTATCTATTAAAATGAAGAGCCTCTGGAGCACCTGGGTGACTGAGTCAGTTAAGCGTCTGACTCTTGATTTGGCTCAACTCATGATCTCAGGGTCATGAGATTAAGCCCTATGTTGGGGCTCTGCACTCAGGATGGAGTCTGCTGGAGATTCTCTCCCTCTCCCACTGCCCTTCTCCTCCCACTTGTGCTTTCTTTTTCTAAAAAAAAAAAAAAAAAAGTAAATTAAGAAACTCATAGTATGGTTGACAAAGAGGTAGCCTGAAAGTCTTGTCTTGGATTGACTCTGATTTTGGCCTGAACTAGCTTTTTTATTCTGGATAAACAAGTGAACTATTCTGAGTTTCAATTTTCTCATGTACTGAAGCAAGAGAGTTGGTTTAAATTTATGCGTCTGATTCTTGATTTCATCTCAGGTCATGATCTCGTGGTCGGAGATCAAGCCCGTGGGCTCTGTGCTCAGCAGAGAGTCTGCTAAAGAGTCTTTCTCTCACTAACCCTCTATTCCTACCCCTGTCCCCATCTCTCTTTAAAATAAATAAATACATCTTAAAAAAATAAATTTATCAAGTCTTTGAGATTCTACCTTGTGGAAGATATTATTCTAGTCTACGGCCATACCACCCTGAACGCGCCCGATCTCGTCTGATCTCGGAAGCTAAGCAGGGTCGGGCCTGGTTAGTACTTGGATGGGAGATATTATTCTAGAAATTAACAGAGGATAAAACAGAAGTATTCTGAAAGGCATTAAAGAAGAGCTGTAAATAATTTTGCTGGGTAAAGATGAGTGAAAAGTTTAGGAGACACACAGACATGGGGAAGATCAGATTTTTTAAAAAATTTTATTTATTTATTTGAGAGAGTGCACAAATGGAAAAGAGGGAGAGGCAGGCTTTCCACTGAGCTGGGAGCACAACACAGGGCTGATCCCAGGACTCTGGGATCATGACTGGAGCCAAAAGCAGTCGCTTAACGGATTGAATGATTAGGTGCCCCCGGATCTTATTTTTGAACAGTGATCTAGTCCAGTGTATTGAAATGGAGTTGGTATGAGAACAGGGATGGAAATAGGTTAATGATTTAAAAAGGAAGAAGATTGCTTCAAATTTGTGAGAAACTTAGTGCTCAGAACAAGGGTTTGACTCTTAGCGTCAGCGAAGAGGTATAGATTTGCTTAGTAAGGAAATGGCCTCCATTCTCATTGCACTACCTCAAATATTCATCTTTTCTCATGTGGATGACTTTAGTGACTTAACAACTGTAGCTCCAGTGAATTCACCTTCTTTTTCTTTCTCAGTACAGTGAAATGAAGGAATTTTAACTTACTAATGTGAAAAATCCAACACATGTTCCTCCACCTCTCAAAAAAATTTCGGTAGATTTCCTTTGCTTATAGGCTCTTCTATAAACTCCATAGCTTAGTGAATGTGTCTGTGACATCCCTTGTCTTTCACCCTACACAATTGCTTCTACTTTCAACCTTGTATTTCACTCATGTCAAACCTGTTTACTATGCTTCTTTAAATACATGACCTTAAACAGAATATTCCTTCTGACTACTTTCCCCTACCCAGCATGTTGTTTACTCAGTGTGTGTCTCTTGAGACCATTTTGATCATCTTTATGGAGAGTTTCTCTGATCTTCTCTCTTGCTTATCATGGTATTACTTATCTGTGCTGCTACTGTTTTTTGTGTGCTCTTCACTTGTTGGGGTTAAAATATTATTATTTGGTCAAATCTCTATTCCTATTTAGGTGAAAATTCTTGAGAACAGGGCTTGTATCGTATTTTTATGTTTATGTTAAATTTTTGGTTGGAGATTTTTCACCTTGGCATTTACCAGTAGTTCTAGGTTCATACAGGTCCTCATCAAAATCACTATAGGTAGATGAGTGTCAAGTGTCTGAATTGCTTTTACTCTAGATTTTAAGCACAGCTCTAAATTAAAAAAAAAAAAAACAAAAACAAAAATGCATTCTCCTGTAAGGATAGAGATGAAAGA
Source organism: Ailurus styani (assembly GCA_002007465.1). Lineage (NCBI taxonomy): Eukaryota > Metazoa > Chordata > Mammalia > Carnivora > Ailuridae > Ailurus > Ailurus styani. Next base: position 395,517 of record LNAC01000552.1, read on the forward strand.
GTGTATATAAAACAAAAAATCAGCATAGTGATCAGTTCACTCTTTTGACGGTATAGGATATTTTCGTATCTTTCATCATCATTTTGCTTTGATGTCTACAGAAATTTTTAGAAAAATTTATTTCTATAATCCAGTGTTCACTTGTAGGCCTGCATCATAATTTGTTTTAATCTCAATTTAGGACCTTCCTCCATGAGCATATTTATAAAACGGGGACATCTGCTACTATTGGACACTCAGGCCTATGTAAGAGCCAGCTGCAGCATACATTATTTATTTGAACAGCTGGTTGATTTGTAAGACTTTAAAAATTCTCCCTCCAAAGGCGTAATAGTATGATATTTTTTTGTTTTATATTTCCCTTTTTTGGTAATTGATTTCCTATGTATATACGTTTCTATGAAAAAGACCTGGATAATTTAAACAATAATGGTAAGAAATCTGAGAAACAGTGACATCCACACTAAACGTATATGGAATAAAGGAAAGGCATAGCATTGTTTTATGTTCTGGAAGACACTTATTAAAATATTTAACTTAAAGATAAAAAAAAACCCTTGGAATATTTTTATTCACACAAGTATTAACACTGATATACTAAAAATACACATAGCCAAATAGCAAGCACAATTTTGAGGTAAACTTTGAACATTTATTATTTTTTAATTGGTTCCTCCACATTTTACCCAAAACTGAATTATTCTCAAATCCTACATATTTTAAATCCTAAAATTCTGGGATTAGAATCAACAGTATTTTTCAAACTGAATATATCCCTCTTTCTGAAATGGTCATTTTTTTCTTTGTTATGAGGTAAAGGACGATGTTAAAAACAAATTGCTATTAAAGTGGTTTATGTACATATTTATGCTGCATAATTTTTCGGAATGTTCATTAGACACAGAGGATGAGAAAAGTCTTTGGAGAATTTCTTCTAAAAATTCACACACATAAAACAAACCACACAAAAAGCTTTAGTGGAGGCTTTCACTACACTGTGTTGTCATATAAACACCTACTTATTTGTGGCACATTTATTTATATTGTTAATTAGCTGAAGCTTAGATCCTGAAAAAGTGGCCTTGATGGTTGATTTATGTGGATCACACACCAACATTATGTGTTATTTTATTAGATTAAGTGTCCTATTGGTGCATCTGAGTGGCTCAGGCTGTTGAGCATCCTGCTGTCAGTTTAGGCTCAGTTCATGTTCTTGGGGTCATGAGATCAAGCCCCACACCAGGCTTTGTGCTCAACGCAGAGTCGCTTGAGATTCCGTGCCTCTCTCTTTGTCCCTCTCCCCACTCTCTCTGTCTCTTTCAAAATAAAGATTTTTAAACTATGGATTTCTGATTACATGTAAAAAATGAGAAATTTTATTAACAATACTGTTCACACAGTGATGTATAATGTGTAGTCAAATTATGGATTGTTCTATTTTGTGATTATCTCCTAAGAACAACACATGATTATGATAGATTTGGAAAATAAGGAATTTTTTAAAAGATTTATTTAAAATATTTGAGAGAGAGCACAAGCAGGGGGAGGGTCAGAGGGAGAGGGAGTGGCAGACTCCCGACTGAGCAGGGAGCCTGATGCAAGACTCGATCCCAGGATCCTGAGATCATGACCTGAGCTGAAGGCAGACACTTAGCCAACTGAGCCACCCAGGCACCCTGAAAATAGGGAGTTCTTAAAGGAAAACACGAAGTCACTTTTTGTCTTGTGATGTATGTATCTTCAATAAAGTATCATGTTGTATGCTCTTAAGAGAACTTTCATTTAACATATATTAAGCATTTTCCCATACAACTGATAACTTTTTATAATATATTTAATATATTTCTAATGTGTACATAGTATTGGATCATAAAAGTAATCTTCAGTTTACTTAGATACCTGTATTTACACATTTGTTTGGAGAGACTTGCTATTATAAGTAATTCATTGAAAACGTTAAAAATCTCTCATTCCATGATAAAATCCTTATACATTGCTGTAAAGGACAAAGGAAACATCCATTTTAAGTGATATTGATACTTAGTCTTGATGTGCTCACCAGAATTTTTGTACCTGTTTTTGCTCTTAACGAGAACCACAAATTATTGTATACTTTTGTAATTCTTTTAGTAAACAAATATATGTCAACAGTATAAAAATTTTTTTAAAGTATCTCAAGAATAGAAATCACATAAACATAAAAATCAGAACTCCCCAATCTCACTACTTGGGTATATAGACAAGAAACTCTTAAGCAAAGTCCCTTCCAGAGGTATAAGGTGATATTTTGCTCTCAGTCTCCCTCACTCCTTGAAGTGTTGTTTCCCCCGCCCTGTCTTTTTTTTTTTTAATTTATCGAATATACTTTCCCATTCGTTCCTTTTCCCCCCTCAGCTAACATTGAAGTTGCATACTTTATTTTTGTTCCTTTACTGTTTGCTGTTTAAACATGTATTACTAACCTGGGTCTATGTTCGATTAGCAACTTTACTCGTTTCCCGAAGAACACAAGTACTATTCAGGGCAGTAACGCTGAACACCCCTCTCCTGACACACATGTTTTTGTCCAGCATTTTATTATCAATGTTCCATATGGTAAAAATTGATTTACATTTGCATATATACTTACCATTTTTCTCAATATTTTCCTTGCATCTCCAACATTTCTTTTCCTCATTCCGGAAATTTCCATTTCAAATATGTATGTATTCTGTGTTCTTTGAAGAACTATTCCTGATGCCTATATTCTGCAAGTACTGCAGGATTTCCTTTTGCATAGTTACATTTTTTCAGTGGCTTTATCATTCTCTACAAGGTAAAAGCTGTGCAGACCCAGTGTTTCTCAGGAAGTATGGTTAATTAATTGTCAGTGTCCCTCCGTTTCAGCCTACCTTTGTGAAGGTCATATCTTTTCAGCTCTCCAGAGGGGGTAAGCTTACTTGACACAGCTCTCAGTCACATTTTGGCTTTAAGATTTCTTTAGTCCATACTGTCTCAACTAAAATCATGTTTTTTTTTCCCCCTCCCCCAGCCTTAATCTGTCCCTCTCTACCCCGGTAAATTATTGAATGGAATGCATGCGAAATGAAAATTTCTGCAGTTTAATTTTATCAGAATTCTTCATTTACGTGGCCCATCCTGTTTGAGGCAATAATGGCATTCTTTAGTGTTTTGTTTTTCCAAATCCTAAAACCTGATTCAGAGTGTAACAGTATGAAACACCTTTGAGTATTTTCCCATTATTTTTTTTTGTTACACTGAATATTTTCATGATGTGGTGGTATGTAGCAGTAGAGCGGGCAGCTATTTACCATGTTACTTGCAAGTCTCCAAACTAAAATTCTGTGGATAACCTCTGAAACATCATATTAGTGGAGCTTCCAAAATAAACAGCCTTTTGATTTTCATCTTTGTGCTTTGTCTTCCTCTCTTCTCATCTTGCAGACTTTTGGATATGGCATTCTTCATAAATCTCCCATTTAGGCATTCCATTAACTTTTTAAATTCCAGTGCCTACCTCTTTCTGAATAAAACTCTAAGTTTTGCAGTCTGTCCATGATACCTATTCTGAAATTCAATTTTACCTGTCCAGAATTTTGTTGAAGATCTACATCTACTTATTTTACGGTTTCTCACCCTTGATATATTCAAATTCCAATACTCTTTTTTGGGGGCCTATTTCAATTGACTTTCTTTCTTGCCATTTCCAATCTGTTTGGTATTCTTTCTTTTTGCTTTCACAAGGTCAAAATACCAGAATTAGTTTTGTAGTGAACATTTGTTTGGGTTCCAAGACCTACTAATTCTGTATTTTCAATGGCTTCTTTTATTTCTGTACTCACTCTACTCTCCAGATACCATCACTGCTGTTCAATTCATCATTATATTTAACTTATTAAGGAATAAAAGCCTTCAAGCTAGCTTCTGCATACCTGGTGGTCCCCTTCAAGTCACCTCCAGGCATACTAAAATACATTCTCTTATTAATATACACTTTATTTTCCACTTCAAATTTTTGTTTATGTATATTTAGCCCTAAAAATCCAATGTCTTATATTCTTTGCTGCTAAAACTATGGCCAGATAGATACTAATCACAGCACAGCAAATGTAGTTATGAACTGTTCCTGATCCTCCAGGTAGAACACTTTCTACTTTTTTTTTTTTTAATTCCAAGAACATTTTAGCGATCTTGACATATACACACAAACACACACACACACACACACACATATAGTATGTTTTACATACTATATATTTTATGTTATAACACATTTAATATACTATATATATAGCATGTTTTTAATACATCTAGCTTTATCTGTAAGATTCTAGAATACTGCTGTCTGGTATAGTTGCAGTTTGCCACGTTTGTCTTTTGAGCACTTGAAATATAAGTCTGATTTGATGTGCTGTAAGTGTAAAATGTGTACCAGATTTTGATGAGTTGATATGGAAAAAAAAATGTAAAATCTTAGTAACCTTTTATAGTGACCCATACAGCTTCAAGTATGCTACAATTTGTAGCCCATACATAAAAATGTTTGTAGAAATGCTTACTATGTTGAATCAATTTTGAAGTCACATAGTTTCCAGCAAAATAGCCTAGTTGAAAGTATACCTAGAGACACCTGAGTGGCTCAGTCAGTTAAGTGTCCGACTCTTGATTTTGGCTCAGATCATGATCTCAGGGTTATGATATCAAGCCCTGCATTGGGTTCTGCACTGGGTATGGAGCCTGATTAAGATTCTCTCTCTCCCTCAGCCTCTGTCCCTTCCCTTACTTCTCTCTTTAAAAAAGAAAAAAATATATATATGTAGATCATCCTGGAGGATAGAGACTCTTGTTTACTGTTTTCCCTTCTATGTACACAGTATACTAATTGAAGCATCCTTCCAAGCTTGAGATCCTCCCTAGTTTTTCACAACCCTTAGGATGGCCTTGAGGTGGTGCAGTATTTAAGAGCAGTGACTAGTTAAATCATATTTTTGAGGCCTGAGAGAACCATGCAGCTCCTTATATAATAGTCAGGAATTAACTGAGACCCCGGGATTATATAGGTAAACAAGTGTTATTTGATGATAATCCATTTTGGTTGCTTTGTGTTGCATGAAGCCATGGCTTCGGTTTTTGATGCAAGGAATGTTGACAATCTGACATAGACACACTCTGAAATTGGACTTGTGACTTTCTGGTATAAATGACCTTGCAGCACAGTTGATAGACTTTTTCCCCCTCCTCTAAAGCCAGGAGCACAGCAGTGTCCACTTGAATGGCAAATTGTGATAAAGTAGCAGGAGCAAAATTGCATAGCATAATCACTGCAATTTTTTATTGAATTGAGCCCTTTGCTCTTTCTCTTGACAGAACAGCTTATTGAATGTGTGTGTGGAAAACAAAGGCAGTAAAGAGAAATACTTTTTTCTTTTCCTTCATTCTTTTTTTTTTTTCCCCTGAGAATAGAATAGAAAATCTGTCTACTTCCAGAGTGCATTTCTTAAGTGGAAGAACATTTTCAGGTACAAACAGACTCTTTAGAAATATCATAAAACTGTGCCGCTCAAGGGCAATTCAGTGACTGATGAGGCTTCTTTCTGACAGTCTGGTCAGCTTGAACAATGGAAGTTTCTTGTGTCCTTTATTCCTGGAAAATGGAGAAATTCCACAAAGTAATACATTTTTTTCCTCTAAAGGTAGAAAGATTATTTTAACAGATGGCTAATGTTTTATTTTGTACATTTAATAATGAAAGGCCTGTCAGCTGTAGGTTAAAGTTTTATAATGAACCTGGTTTAAGAGAAAATCAGTTCAGAATTTAAGATAGAAATGGACATTGGCAATTTCTTGGTTTGAATCATCGCTTCAGCAGGAACAGGATTGAGAATGAGGCTTCCTGACTTTTCTTAGCCCTTTCAAATGTAATAATCTTAGAAAATAAAATCCTGAAGTATTTTATTTCATGGACTCTTCATTTTAAAACAGGGAAATGTTTTGGTGGAATTTATTAATGGAATAAATGCCTCAGTTTTCAGATACTGGGTTTTAGCATTTGGTGTTTGTTACTATCCATTCCAGTAGGTGATATATTCTGATATAACTGATATTTTCATTTATATTATAATTTCAGCTCATTCTAATTATGAATACTGGACTCCTGTCATACATCTTAAATAGTCTTAAAAAGAGTGCAAATTGAAGTGAGTATCAAGGATCTTTGGACTTCTACCCTTTTGTAAAATTTTATTTCCTAAGTATGTTTTTAGGAAAAATTAGAAACATATTTTGGATTTATATATAATGCCCTTTAACACTAAATACCTCAATCATATTAACTGGTTTTCCAGAAGTTACTTAGCTGAATACCATTTTACAAAGCACTTTACTCTGGAATCTTTTCCAAGGCAAGGAGTAGAAATTTTATTACACTTCAAGCTTGGCAAAGTCTTAGTAAGTATGTTTTATAGAAAAATCCCTTATTTGGCAGGATAGCTTGAAATGGCTGGCAGATACTTTGTCTTACCTATTCTCTGGGAATTCCCTACTATTCATTTGAACTTCCTTTATTACTGATAAATCTTAAAAGCCAGTTGATAAGGTCTTATCTCAAAGGAAGTTGGACTTAGGACAGTTGGGGCTAAGAAACTAAACCTGAACCACTCCTAAATCCCCATTAGCTGTCTTCCACATTTCTCTTTTATTGGCACTCTAATATATATTTGCTAATTGAATGAGACAATTTATTATTGAGCACTGATATAAAATTAAGAATTTAAAAGGAAGGGTCAGTAAGAAGAGCAGAGGGTATGAATTTCACATCTTCCTTTCACTGCATCCCCAAAGCGTTTTACTTCATATATGGTTCTCATAATTTCATCTTTTGGTGTTCAGGACTAAGATCTAATTTGCAGCTAGGAATGCTGTGGTAGGTTACAACATTTTGGAGTATCTTCATTCCTGCTCTTTAATTCAGTTAAGTGAGTAACTTGTAGAGAAGAATTGAAAGGTATTAAAAAATTTATCATAGGGGCGCCTGGGTGGCTCAGTGGATCAAAGCCTCTGCTTTCGGCTCAGGTCATGATCTCAGCGTCCTGGGATCGAGGCCCACATCCGGCTCCCTGCTCAGCGGGGAACCTGCTTCCTCCTCTCTGCCTGCTTCTCTGCCTACTTGTGCCCTCTCTCTCTGTCAAATAAATAAAATGTTTAAAAAAAAAACCTTATCATAAAAATAACATTTAATTTCTGAACTATTGTTAGGGTTCACATTATATAAAGAAAAGTTAAAATGCCAACTTATTTTATCTGATTTACTAATGCATAAAATACCACCAATTTTAATAGCTACTGTATTTTATGGTTCTTAAAGGCTCAAATTTTATGAAGGTACGCATTATCCAAGTAAAATTGAAAGCACTTTTCTTTTTTTGTGGGAAGTATACAAACAACCTAAAGTTTTAAATGGGCTTTTAAACAAAAAGAGTGAAATTAGTGTTATTTCAGTTGGTATATCCCTACATAGCAGTTATTTGTACCTGATTTTGTACCATCTGTTGTATTAAAACTCCCTACTGGGTTATAAATTCTAATTTGAAAAAGAAATACTAATAGATAATTTCCTCATGATTCCTCTTCTCTCATAAATCATTGTGAATGAACAGAAAAACCTATTTTACTGCCTATCCTGTGTCTTCTGTATGGGAAGTACCAGTTCCTGATGGCCCAGAGCATAGAGGATTCTTAATCCTCTGGTACTTTGTTTCTTAAAAGCTGTCCTGAAGCTTGCTTCCTTATACCGCTGAAGCATGTTTCCTTTCCTAGAAGCTCAGTTCCATTCTCATCCTGGAAGGATACAGTTGCTGCAGATGCCCCTGCTGTTAATGTTTTGGCACCGATGGGCTCCTGCTGTTTTGGCATAAATGTTGCATTTACACACTGTTCATAGTTGGCATTTGGGAGAACTGTTATTATGACAATGATGAATCCGTGAACGGGAGTGTGTTTTTGTGCTTTGTTTTCTATTTTTCATTCATTTAGCGTCTATTGTTATGGTGCCTCAAATAAGCATGATTTATTTGCACACTTTTATTTATAGAGCACAAGGTAGTTTCAGGTGTGCATCCTAGCAGATTTCATTTTCCTGTGTGGTGTTTTATCTAGTATATATTTGTCACTTTTCTACCATTTTTGTTCGTGTTTAGATTTCTTCTTGTTTAGAAGACGTATGTGCAGTTGAAAAGCTCAAGTTTTAGGAAATGACCTACCTGGATTTTAAACTGAGCACCATTCCTTTGTCTGTGATATTGGAAAAGTTATTCTATATTTAAAGTCCTAGTTTTACTATGTAGAAATGAGAATAGTACTACCTTGTCTTTATAAAAATATTATGATGACTACATTGAATAATGCATCTAATATATACAGCACTAGGAAGATGTTGAACAAGTTTTAAGATTCCTTCTATTCCAAAATTTCATTAAATTTTCCAAATTAATAAGTGATGTGGATAAAATAAGGCTTATCTAAGTTGGTCCTTGGTAGGTTTGGTAAATAAATTCTGCATTGGCCTGTCATTTGAAACTGATTTTCTTTGCATTAAAAAATTTTTTTAGTATAGTTGACAAAAGAGGGTACATTAGTTTCGGATGTGCAACATAATGATTTAACTTCTCTGTATGTAATGCTATGCGTGCCACAAGGATAGCTACCATCTGTCGCTGTGGAGGACTATTACAATGCCAACAGCTATATTCTCTATGCTGTGCCTTTCATTCCAGTGAGTTACACATTGTGTAACTGGATGCCTTTATCTCCCACTCCCCTTCATTCATTTTCCTAAATTCCACAGCACGATCTAAGAACCCAGATCAGTTGAAGTTATTAAAACTCCAAAATTTGCCTAAAGTAGGGTTAAATTTAACCAAGACAAGGCTGGTATTAAAAAAATCTCACAGTGAGCCCTTTGTTTCACAGCATATTTTAAAGGGACCAAGAAATCTGTCCTGTACACAAGATATTCTTTCCAATAAATATGCCTGATACTCATCCATTTCCCTAAAATTTTTTGTAAGTTGACCTTGCTTTTAGAGGCATATTTTCTGAATGAATGATATTAGGATATTATTAGTAATTCATAGCACAATGTGAATTATTTTATTAGAATGTTCTATAGGGGGAAATTTGGGTATTAGGAGTTTTGATTAAAGGTCAAGGCACAGATGAGGCATAACACATTTTGGTGATTTTGTAACTTTTCCTGGCCTAAGATAGGATCAGGAGGGAGACAAACCCTAAGAGACTCTTAACCTCAGGAAACAAACTGAGGGTTGCTGGGAGGTAAGGGCGGGAGGGATGGGGAGGGAGGGATAGGATGGGGGGAGGGTTAGAATGGTGGGGGTGGGATAGGGTGGCTGGGTTATGGACATTGGGGAGGGTATGTGCTATGGTGAGTGCTGTGAAATGTGTAAGCCTGATGATTCACAGACCTGTACCCCTGGGGCAAATAATACATTATATGTTAATTTTAAAAAAAGAAATAACCAGATAAATATGATTCCAATTTGAGTTTTCAATTAAGAAAATATACTACAGTTGATCAGAAGACTGATGCTTCCTAAAGCAATTTTAAAGACAGTAGTACATCATTGCTGTACCATTTAGCCCCAACCTCACAGACATTTAGCGATATTAAGTGTCCTGTATACATAAGAAATTGTATCTACATTTTCAAAATCTTTATCTTGTGCTCCATCTTTTAAGAAATAGATAATGATGTGAGAACAGTGACAATTGGTTAAGGAACCAATTCCATTATATACATGTAAGAGGATGAGGCTTTACTCTTCATTCAAGGTAGGGAATAGAGAAAGACTTTGGAAATAATGGGGGAAGGTCTTTCCTCCAATCTCAAGGCCAGTTTGCAGATTTTGAGAATTGGGTCTATCGAGGCAGAATAGATAGCTGTCATGGGGTTACTTTTAGCTACCTAGTACTTTATTAAGATAAAAGCTCTGTGCGTGTGTGTGTGTGTGTGTGAGAGAGAGAGAGAGAGAGAGAGAGAGAGAGAGAGGGAGAGAGAGAGAGGGAGAGAATGGATGTGTGAATGTGTAAGCCTAATGAGTCTGACCAGCGTGAATAAGACAAATTATAGAGAAAGGTGATTGGAGCTCTTACACGTATACATTTGACACATTTCCAAAGTTCTTGGTTCCTTTCAGGAAATACCTTTGATTTTTCCCCAGATTTGACTAGGCAACTAATTCAGTAGGTATTTTATCCATCCTCGCCTCTAGTAAATACCTTTACCTTGGACCCTTGCTTTTGGATTAAAAATGGATTCCTAATGTTTATATGGGTGCAATTACCTGAAAGAAGGGAGAGATATTTGAGAGGTATATAAGTGTTTTCCAGAGAAACAGAACATACATATGTGATATATATGTGTAGATATGTGTATATTTACATAATATATGGAGAAGAACAGACAGAGGGAGAGATGGAAGGGGAAGTGTAGGGGAGTAGGAAGAGAGAGAGACAGGGGTAGGGAAGGAGGGAAAGAGACTATTATTATAAGGAATTGATTCCTACAACTATGAAGGCTGACAAGTCCCCAAACAAGCAGTTGGAAAGCCATAAGGCCAGGAGAGCTGATGTGTAGTTCTCTTCTGAAGGACCACAGCCTTGAGACCCAGGAACAGCCATTCTTTGAACTCGAGTCCAAAGCCTTTTGTTTAAACTTGAGCTGGTATTCCCAGCTGAAGGCAGTGAGGCAGGAGTTCCTTGGTACTCTGAGGAGGAAAATAAAAACATATGTCATACACTGGAAGAAAATATTTGCAAGTCACATTTCTGGCGATTTGTAACAAAATGTATAAAGAATGCCTAAAACTCAATAACAATTTTTTAAAAGTAGGCTAGAGCATTTGCACTTCTAGACAGGTGGAGGAAACGTAATTTTAAAAAATTCTTTCTATGCAGGGAAACTAAAAATCCTGGAAATTATGTATAGAAAATGTGTAGAGAGAAGATAACTGTTAGTGGCAGAGAGAGCACATGCATTTTGGGGACCTCAGGACCCAAGAAACAACACGGTGGTCAATTTGTTGAGTTTTCATTTTGCCTTTTATATCCCAAAGTAGGACCTAAAGTTGGAAACATAGAAACACAATGGGCACAGACAAAAGGAAGAAAGTCCTAACAAAAGCTTTCCCTACCCAGGCCAAGGACCAGATGAGGGCATCCCATCAAGACAGACAGTAACCACTCTACACAAGACATATACCACAGAAGACAAGTGTGGTCCCTTCCCCACTCTCTTCTTCTGACGATGCTGTAGTAAGACACCCACTGCACTGGTATCACACAAGGGCAAGTAGAGAGCCAGGACTTTTATCTCTACCATCCAGTAACTAAACCCCTCCGTGGCCTCAGTCAAGGCCAGTTACAGTGCTTGGACTTACTTGCTGGTGAGGATGAATGGGGTGTCCCACGTTTCCCTCACTGGGATGTTGTCAGAGGAGGAACAGTAAGAGGGGCAAATAGAATTACATGATTAGAGTAATATGTCAATCATTGTCCCTGGAAAAAATCCACTAATGCCTGCTAAAACTAGCAAGTATAAAATAGACAAGCTATGGGATACTTACATAGTCTCCAAGAGTCTTCCCTCTGAAAATGTATTAATAGGGAAAACAGTAAGTATGGAATGCAGAGTCCTGGCAAATACCACTTTAACCAAGCTATCAACATTAACAAGGCAATAATACATATCAACCTCATATCAAACTCACTGAGAAGAGCATATCATCTCTGTGAGTCATTCAAGTCATACAAAATCTAAGCCAAATCAAAAGCAAACATCAGATATTCTAAATTGAGGGATATTCTAAAAAATAACAGTGTCATGAAAGACAAGGGAAGACTGAGGAAATAGATAGGACGTGAAAGAAACCTGAGAACCAAATGCCATGTGGAGTCCTGAATTGGATCGTGGAACATACGAGACAATAGAGGAAAACTATGAATGTTGAAGAAGTTCCGTATATTAGTTAGAAGTATTCTACTAAAGTAAATTTCTTAGTTTTGATAAGTATTCTGTGGTTAAGTAAAAAGGAGAAGCTGATTGATGGATTTCGTTGGTTTATAATCTACAGTATTTTCAAACACCTACGTGAATCTAAAATTACCACAAAATTAAAAGTTGAATTTAGACACTTGCATCGTAAGCTGGAGAAAGAGAACATAATGATTGCAGTCAATAAATTGTTTTCTTTACTCATGTCCCATTTCACTGTTTGGTCTCTTTTTTCACTGTGTTTTCTTACTCTGCTTATCTGATATTTCCTAGAAATAGTTTTGCTTCACGCTGTTAACTGTTATAAATGTATACTGGACTCCTGAATTTTGCAGAGAAGTATTTGAGTAACATTATTCCCACAGGTCATACAGTTTTAAAAAAGTGTTCAATCAATACAAAAAGTATGTCATGTAATTTTAATGCTTCTTAAAAGCATTTAGTTTCTAGGAAAATTACAAAGATACAAAACAATACCTGCCTCAAAGGTGTTTTGTGGGCATTGATTTTAATTCTTTTCATTTTTTACTTTGAAGAAATATCTACATCTTTTCTTTGGTGGCTTCTTTAAGTGAAGAAATGTTAGATGGACATTTCAGAGAAATTAACAACCATCAAGGGCTGGATTCCATTATATTAAAATAAAAAGAAGTTAGCATTTCCATGCAGTATAAAAAGTTGTGTTTGTAATATCTGAGAGGTTCTTTTCTTTTAAGCAGGTCCAGGAAATGATTAGAGCTCATCTTGCAGACTCAGCTACAGCTCAGCTCGAAGATGTCAGCACAACCAAAGGTAATTATAAGTGATAACACTGCAGTGACAGTTCCTGGTTTACCTTGTATTTTTATATTCACCTCATTTAATTCTCATGGCTCCTCTCTGAGTAGTTTAAAAGTGTGGAAAATGTGAAACCTCAAGAAAAATCTGAAACCCAGAAATATATTACCAAGACTGCTATCACTTAAAAAATGGAATTAAAAAAATGACAATTATCATATTGGTGTGAAGGCGGGAGAGAAAATGCTACCTGTTAGCTAGGAAAAGAATCTTCTGACCTCTAAGTAATATCAAAGGAGTAAAGTGAGTCATGTTGAAGGAGCTCGGTAAAATTGAGAGCCTGTTTGGAGGCTCTAGCAAGGGAGCACGGCTACTGGTATACCCTTGACTGAGGATTGGTCCTCCTGTGTCAGGTAAGGTCGTCCTTCTCCGAGCTCGCAGCTTAGGGAGGGACGCACATGGAGTGGTGAGGGAGGAAGAGGACATTCACCTAGCCAGCTGATCAGCCGAATCAACCCTAGTGATCAGTGGTGTGACAGATGTCGTAGCCAGATTGTCCTCACATCCGGAGCTAAGTAAAATGAAGGAGCAAAGTAAGGATTTAACTTGAAACTCTTCGTTTCCAATAAGGAAAAAAAAATTAATTCAGGTGAAACCTTACTTTTTATAGCTTAACACCTATTTGTTGATTGATTTTCTTTTTCCTCAGCATTTTGTCTATCATTTTGCATTATTGTCTGAATTTTCTATTAGGACGTGGAAAACCACCAATGCAGTTATTTTAAGCCACAAAGAACCTATGCCAGATTTTGAGCATACTGAATCAGGCCAGGGAGTTTGTTTTACTACGTTGCTGCCCAGCTGAGGTAAGAATTTAAGGAATTTTGAGGCTTTTTTATTTTAGCCATCCTAATGAGTATGTAGTGGAATCTCACTTGGGGTTTAATTTGCATTTTTCTAATGACCAATGATGCTGAGCAAAATTGCATGTGCTTGGCATTCGTGTCTCTTTTGTGAAAGGTCTTATGGTTTGTGTATTTTTAATAGGTTTATTTATTTTTATGAGATCTAAGAGTTCATAATTGCTATATGTTCTTTGACAAAGTGCATTACAAATATTTTCTATTGTGTGTGAGTTGCTTTTTATTTTCTTAGTAGTGTTTTAAAAAGAGCAAAGTTTTAAATTTTGATACCCAATTTATCACCTTTTGTGTTTTTAGTTTGTACTTCTTATTACCTATCTTAGAAACATTTGCCTACACCACAGTGGGAAAGATATTTGTTTTCCTTGGGACTTTGTATAATTTTAGCTTTTATATTTAGTTGTGTTATTCAGTTTGAGTTAATTTTCGTATGTGGTAGAACTTAAGGGTCAATATATATTTTTTTTTTACTGGAGAACCAGTTGCAGCATCTTTGTTGAAAAGGCTATCATTTCTACCACTGAGTTGCTTTGTTATCTCTTCTGAAAATTAAATAGGCATGCATATGTGAGTTCATTTCGGTACTCTGTATTCAATACCACTGAACTTGGTCTAGCCTTTAGCAAATCCCAGACAATGTAGATATATAGTCATTTCACAAGCAAGTAGTGTAAGACCTCTTTGTCTTTCTTTTTAAAAAGAATTGATTTATCTTTTCTAGATCCTTTTATTTACATACATATTTTAGAATTAGCCTTTCGATTTCTAAGAAAATGGAAGCCTATGTTTTTGGATGGGATTGTGTTGAACATACATATCAATTTGTGAACAAGTTACATAATTATATTTTCATAATTTCCGTAACATGGTGTGTGTACAAAGCATTATCCATATGTATATTGTATGTGTACATCTATATTGTATATGTAGATATTATGCATACAGTCTATCGTATTTTATATGATAGTATGTGTGTAGTTAGCATACTGTATATATATAATCTCTATTTAGAACTTAAGTTCTTAAAACAAATTTTTGAGAAAATAGTTGAGTAAATTTAACTGAAATTCAATAGAACAAATTGACAAGCTATGTCCCCATGTCGTTGGCATTTCACAATTTTTTAAGAGTTGCTTTTAAGTTATATGATGCCGGTGAGAAAATCTCTTCAAAAAAGAGCAAAGAGTGGTTTATTAGTAGAGGCTAGGCCTGAAAAGAACAAGGGAACAAGAAAGACAGGAATTCTTAGAACCTGTCCATAAACTCTGTTCTGGCTTTTCATACCAAGGACTTCCCTATTTCTGTCTTTCGTTACACACTGTTTTACTTGAAATCTTCCAGAAAGGTTTTTATTTTTCTCCGTCCACATCTTTTTTGTTGCTTTGTGACAGATGTGGGATACCTCGCTCTTTTCCATCTATTTAAATAGGGTTTCCAGACCCATACTATGTTTAACCTTTGCTCCAGTCTGAAGCTGATTGTTGTATTTCCATAATCACATTTCTGCATTATCACAGTATCACGAACTATGACTGATTTGGCTTAGAGATAGGTGCTCATCCATATTAATTTGGTTATTCCATTATATCTTTTCACTTAAGTTTGTTGTGTGCTGTCATGTACATATGTTTAAGTGTAAAGACAGAAAATTACAGATCTTTCTATTCTTGTCATTTTTCATTTCTCTCCATGGTAGACCTGTCTTAGGTAGACTTGGCCAGTTAGAAGTGCTGTCTGGAGTGCTGCATGGGTAAAGATGAGAGAAACCACATCTCTACTTCATGGTTAAAATAGGGCCTAATCAGATAGTGATGTCTATCAGTGGGTTCGGTAGGAGTTGCTTATGTGTCAAACCTACCTTATTATTTGCCCCAAATGTGGGCCTATTCCTTTGCTTATTTTCCTGTTATAAACATGGTTCAAAAAGTAACTGTAGTGTTATTAGCCGCTTTTAGGTTTAGCATTCATAATATTCTTAGAGTGTATAACAGTGTAGTCATTAATTTTGGTTTCATGTGAGTATGTTTTAATCATGGCATTTCCAAATGATTTAAAACCAAGCCGATTGTATGTATTTATAGAGTTGGTCTGGAATAGATAGGAAAATAAAAAGATCAGTCTTTCATCACAGAGAGTTTGTAAAGCTCTGGGCCAAAGAGCTTTGATTAACTTAAATGGCATCCCACATTTGGAAAAGGGTTATAATCTGAATATGAAATACTTGAAACATGATCCTTAGTTAGCCCCAATTATTTTGTGTTAAATTTTTGGTGTTATTTAGAAATCGTTGTTAGGGACTTGCTTTTCCCCTTACCTTATTAATAGCCACATTGTTTCAGGTCTAATGACACCTTGGATTTGCTTTGCTATTTCCATGCAAAGGTACCCAATTAGTTTAAGACTTGATTACAGATTTTAAATGCATTGTTAAAAGAAAATAGTCTGTCCTAAAGCAAAGACTTTTGTCATCACTGGTCACATACAAGTTTTTAGTGGATTACTGGATCCTAGGTTTAAAGTCATTGCTACATCATTTAAAAATTAAAAATAAAACTACGAGGGAGCTCTGCAGTGGCTTCAGCGTATTTTATAGTTCATATTTGCCTAGTTAAAAAACATGTTACGTGTCTGAATAATTTTTCTGATGAGTGAACTATGTGACAGAGGTTTATGAACAGCTTTCAATTACTTTGGCATATCTGATAATTAGTGATTACTAGTTTTATCTCTATGTTGTTAGGAAGCCTTAAAAAATAAATATATTTAAACACCTCTAAGGAAATACATTGCCACATTTTATTGTTATGCAGGACACTTTGGGATTAAGCATGTGATGATTTTCTCGCTTTAAAACATTGCTATATGGGGCTCCTGGGTGGCTCAGTCAGTTAAGCACCTGCCTTTGGCCCAGGTCATGATCCCAGGGTCCTGGGATCAAGTTCTGCATCAGGCTCCTTGCTCAGCAGTGAGCCTGCTTCTCCTTCTGCCTCTCTCTCTCTCTCTCTCTCTCTCTCTGAGATAGATAGATAAATAAATAAAACATTGCTATAGTTTGCTATTCAAATAAGTAAGGACAAAGGTTGTACTGCATATGACTTTTCTTAGTGTCAGTTCCATATAAAATTTAGCTAACTGCTGTCTAGAAACTACCTTTTATTTATGAACCAATTTTATTGGGGCAATGTACTTTCCATCATGAAGTGCTTTTAGGTGATAGTGTTATTAAATTTTCAATTTTCTAGGTTTCTCACTAAAAGTAAAAAAAAATGTCAAATGTGTTGATTCATTTCAAATCTCATCTGAAGAAAAACAGGGCAAGTTGGTCTGTATGTTCTTACCCCGCTTTAAAAAAATAATTTAGTGTGATTTAATTCATTCTAGTATAATTTCCTTTTCTCTTGAGTAAATTATGATCTTTCAGCACATTTTCTCATTTAGTTTGTTGAACTAAAGACGTGTATCAGTCTTTTTTTAGATTTTCTCTTACCCTATTTTATTGAATTTTTAGCTAACATAGATTCCATTTGTTACTTGATTATTAATACATTAATTACTTTTATCATGAAGTACCTTTTATATTAATACTTTAAATTCCATGAATGCTTTTAATTCTATGAATCTTCTCAAGATTAAGTCACATTTTTTAAAAAGATTTTATTTATTTATTTAGAGTGTGAGTGGGGGGAGGAGTAGAGGGAGAGAGTCTGAGGCAGATTCTGCACTGAGCACAGAGCCCAACATAGGGCTAGATTGCATGACACCAAGATCATGACCTGAGCCAAAATCAAGAGTTGGACACTCAACTGACTGAGCCACCCAGGCGCCCCAACTCTACGTTTTGAAGTTTGAATTTCTGTGCTACAATTCTTTCTAGTATTGAACATCAATTGTACACTATTCCTAGAGCTTCATGAAGACGTATTCCCAAAATGTATTTTTCTGAAAAAATTTTAATATGTGTATTCAACAAACTTTTATTGCCTGTCTTTTGTATCCCAATCACTGTTTTCTGCATTGAGGGTTTAAGATGTACATAGTTATTGTCTGTCTCTTCTCCTTACATACTTGTATTCTAGATGATAAAGTGGTTCTTGGCAGTTTTCCCCCAATGTAGATCAAGCACTGAAGTGAGAGGAGGGCCACACTACTTTATTTTATAATCTACTTTCCAAACACCAGTGATGGTTAATGTGGTTTGATACGTATTGGCAGAAAGAATGAATTTTCTTTTGTTTGCTTTTTAGGTGACTATGGAATCCCATATTTGGTAAAGGTATTTTGTTAACTTTCAGCTTTGAAATTAAGGAATAATATTAAAGTAAAAAAAGAGACAACCTAAAATAGTCTCTAGTTTTGCTCAGGTTAGAGAAGAGCCTTGCTTTCTTTGGAAGGGAATACATTTTCTCCTCATGCTACATGGCAACATAGGAACCATTTTTTGAAGTCTAAACTACTTAGTATCAGTATTCTAGTTTCTTCAGTCATATTTCTTAATATGAGAAACAGACTCTAAGATTTCCATGCAGGAAATTTATTAGGGAGTGCTCTCAGGAATAACATCTCTTAGGAACTGGGGAAAGAGGGATTGGGCACAGCTAGCAGTTGGACCACAGTGCATTTGCAGCTGATTTTAAGGAGAACTGGATCTGGGATGCTTCTTCAGTGGTGTAGTAAATTGAGGTAAGAGGGGTCATAGGATATATACTGTTCTTAGGAAGAGACCTAACCTTTTGTGAGGCAGCTCCCTTCAGTAGAAAGTTACTTCTGGGGAGAGATTCACCATTGAGCTATCAGCAAACCAGCAGGTGGAGGAATGAGTTCGTGGATCCTGACAGGAGTTATGGATAGTACAGCACAATGTTCACTACATCTGTCTTCTTTGTTTAAAGTCTGTTTCTGTTACGTGAACTGTGATGAAGGACTTAGAGATGTTCTTCAGTATTTTTAGCTCTTTTAAGAAAAATGCTAATATATGTCATGAGTGAGTTTTTGCAAATCTAGCTCTGATCCTTCTTCCTAACCAGCTTGGCTTTTTTAGTACAAACTTCTTAAGCTTGTGTGTGTGTATATAAATATAAATATAAATATAAATATATGTTGTAATTCTTAAAGCAAAGGCTTGTGATAGGAATTTATTACAATGTAAGTGGTAAACTGTAACTTGCTCTTAACCATATAGAATTTGCTGGCATCTTCCAGTAAAAACTAATTAAAAATAATGTTGCCTGAATTATCCAAATTGAAGCAGAATCTAGCAGACTCCATGAAATTTTGCTTAAGTTCTCAGCGGCTTACTTTTGAAGATACAGAAGAACTGAAAACTTTGATAGCAAAAATTAAATGGAAATCTTAATGTCAAATTCTGATAAATGTTGCTTATTATTATGAATAAATGGAAGTAATTAAGTAAAATCTCCCCAGACTCAGAATGTGATATATCTTGGTTTCTTTTTTTATGGAACAAAATACCTGGAGAAAATAAAGGATAGGCTTTCTCATTTCTTCCTTTAAAAAATCTGTACCTTGTTTCACAAATTTAAAGCACAAACAAAACAGAGAATTTGAAAAAAAAAACAAAAAACAGGATTTGTCATTTATTTCTTTGTAGCTATTGGAACTACTTCATGAGGCAATTAGAATTTTTTTTCTCATTTCTTCGGTTATCATCTTTCTGTACCTGGGCAAAGACTGCCACACTCAGAAAACAACTTATAAATAAATAAAAGGTTTACTGGTGAAGCTAGAGAAGGTAGCAGGCTCACCAGTAGTATAGATATATTCCAAGATATACATACCATCAAGGAGGGGTAAGGCTACTAGATCTTAGGAAAGAGGAAAGTGTATGCCTAAGAAGGATAGAAACACCAGGTGATATCTAGTAGAAACAAGCATCATGCAAATTTTGAGCCATGGATTTTGATGAGGATCACAACACAACTAATAGAATAGATCAACAATAAACTATGTGTTCTATTAACACGTAAGAGTGAGCCAACATCATTTCCTGGATTTGAGTAAGGAAAGGAAAATAATATAGCATGCTTTGCAAGTTACTGCTAAACAGAAAAAAGAGGGAGAATGATGTCTGAAAAGCTCAAGAGAAACATATATTTTTATTATAAATGCCGAATAAGAAAAAGTGATTTGATACTTGCAGTAGAGTACAATAAAACTTGCCCTCTTAAAATGGAGATGATAGTGCATAAAGTATATGGAATGACAAAAAGAATAAAAAAAGGGGACAGAGTCAAGGGAAAAGAAACAAAACTCCCTATGAGAAGTAAACTCCACAAGAAAGAAATTAAAAATAGAATTGATGTGACAGAAATCAGTGTGTAGGAAGAAAATAAAACAACAATAAGAGAACTTATACCAAATTGTAAAGGGATAACAGAGGAAAGGAAAAATAATTCACATGGAAGACAAAGGATGATAGGTGGATAAAAGGAAGAATTTATATATTGAATGAAAACATTTGGAGATAAATTAGGTACTTTGGCTTGTAATAAATTTCTGATCAAGCTGCTCACTAAGTTGCCAGATAGATGCAACTTCTTTAAAATTTCAGAATATCAGTGTAATTGTACAGTAAACTAATCTGTCTGCAGCATGGGGCTACAGACAGTTGAAGCCAGGAAAGAGACCCACTCTGTAACTTGTTTGTGACCCCATGACAAATACATCTTCTCCCTCCTTTCTGTTGCAGCCTTCTCTTAATGTTTAGGCATTGCCAAGAAACTCTTAATTTATCCCTACCCCTAAGCAATAGGAGTAAGGCTTCTCACTTCATTCCTATGAACATGCCAAGTTTCAGGTCTACTGAAGAATTCTCCTAGCCCTTTGGGTGGGGGGTGGAGTAGGGGCGAGCCACTAGAGAAAGGGAAGTAATTCCTCACTTGATAATTCAATTAAATACAAGTGTTTTATTCACTGTCACTATCAGTTCTTTTATTCACTATCATATTCTCCTATTCATATATATAATTATTTTTATTATATTTTTGAATAATTAAGGACAATTCTTAGTTTTATATACTGTCACTACCCCTGGGATGAGCGCTCAAGAGACGGGGTGGGGAGATACAGAGCTGAGTGTTATCAGCATACAGGTGAGGAAAAAAAAAACTTGAAAAGAACACATTTTCCACAGGAAAAATGCAGAGTAAGAAACAGATTGAAATTATCTGTCTCTCAAACAGTGGATTTCTTCCTGAGTCACAAATGTATTATCTAGATTGACAGAAGGGTAAATGTGAACAGGGTTTTTCAGAAGAACCATCAAAGCCAGTTTGCTAATTTAACTTATTATTTGTGTTGAACAGTCCACCCCAATTTTATCTGATGTCAAGAGGCCAAAAAATAAGTACATTTCTTAATGAAAAGACTATAAGTTTCAAGGTAATTCCCTGCTGAGAAGCACATCTATTCTTTTGAACTTTCATATTGTTTGACTGAATATGACTGTTATTTTCTTATTTTCCAGATTTCAAATAGCTTATTGTAAACTTTAGAAACCATAATAAACTCGCTATATTGGTGTTACCTCTTTCATTATTTGTATTTTATGTATGTGGGGGAAACCTATTAATTTCACCATTCTGAATCACTTACTGAACCTTCTCCCGTGATGTGCTCTATATAATCAAAAAGCCAGTGATGCCAGAACAGTTAAGTCAAAGAAATGAGATAAAAGTGGAAAATATAATTCAAAGTCCTCATTCTTATATTGTACTATCAGTTTACATCTAAAGGGACGTTACCCACTAGGGCCTGCTTGGGGAAGCAAATGTGTACTTTATGTTTGCTATTTGGTCATTAAAACTTCTGTTTAAGTACATAGGGATCTGTTGGGAACTGTATTTGTCTCTCTGGCTTCCTTTTTCTCTTTTTATTTTCCCTGAAAAAATATTGTTGAAGGGAAGCAGCTGTCCAGATTGCCATTGGGGGGCTCATTCCCAGAGATTTCTTCCTTGAGCAAAGGAAGCCATTGCAGGTGTCATTCACCCCAGGGATTTGTGCCTTGAAGGACCAGTGTTGGAAATGAAATTAAGTGACAGGATAAAGTGTGGTGAACTTTAGTAGTACCAGATCAATAAAAATTACAGCATGCTTTTAGGTAAATTTCTTTTTTTTTTAATTCAAAATGGAGAAATTCAAAATTAGTTCCCAGACCCTAAATTTAGAATCAAATGTTTTTTTCTGTGAATATTCTAATATTTTCACTTGTATGACTCGTATTAATTCATTCCAAACACCAAAGTTGTCAAATCCCATTATAATCAATTTTAATAATAATTATTTACTCATTAGGTGTTTGTAATCATTACTATAATTTTTAAAGAAAGTAAAAAAGGAAAATAATAAACTCAAGCTTTATCAATTTGTTTACAATAATTTATCTGGTAATAAAATGTTTGCAAAAATCTAAAATCATTATTTCAATGCTGCCAACATCTAGTTTCTTTTTAATCATATTAGTTTTATGGCATTTTTTTCTACAGATCTCTTTATCACTCCTTTTAAACATTACCTTTATATAAAAGTTATGTAAAACATTTAAGCTAGATTTAAAACAGTGAATATGACTAATACAATAGTTGATTCATTAAAACTAGTAGATATGACAGTAGCAGACTGGTGGTTTGTGCACCGAATTAATGAGGACTATCAATGTTTTGGGATTTCACCTCTGGGTACTTGGTCATATCTCTGTGCAGACAGCAATGTTTGCAAGCCTTCTTGGCCAGATGGTACAACAAAGAATTTTAGAGGGAGGGGGGAATACAACAGCAGACACAAGCTTTTTGTTTTATTCTTGTTAATTTAATTAGAAGAATACAAATTCCAAACTGTTAAGTACTGATTAAATTTATCTGATCTCTACAGATTGCTATAAAAAAAAACCTTAATAAGTTAGATTAGGTTAGGTTAGAATATGTAAGAAAAAGTATTCATGATTATCTGTTTTTCTTTTAAATTAAGTTGTTGCTTACAGCATACAGAATAAGATAATGTTTGAATGAGTTTTAGGAGTTTCATTTCAACACTTTACATGGTGTTTTTAAATGAATGAAATTTAAATATAAATGATAGCTAAGTAAACAGAATCTAGCTTTTTTAGATCATTTACCCCCTTGTCTAGAAAGAGTACTGAATTGAGAATCAATTGACCAGTTTTGCTCCCAACTTTGCTTTGGAATTAGTCACTCCTTTATCAAGTATATTATCAAATTATTAGGCAGAGAGTTATTAAATCTCTCTAAAATTTCATAAAGATATACTATGATGCAAAGATTACAAAGTCAAGGCTTTATTTAACATTTTAGTTTCGAATAGTTGTTATCGGAGTATACTGCAAATGCCTTCCTTAAATACAACCAGTGTGCTTTGTTTAAATATAAAATTTACTTTCAGTTATCAATATTTAAAGCATTTAATAATAAAGTGATTTTTGGAAGGCAAAATTTAATTTTTTTCATTGTTATCTATTGTAGTGAGCTCTTTAAATAAATTTCTTTGATAAATTATAATTTTATCTAGTGTTTGTATTTTAAGAAAGCTAAATGCAAAGACAAAATGGTAAATTAAAACTTTG
The DNA here is from genome assembly GCA_002007465.1 of Ailurus styani. Lineage (NCBI taxonomy): Eukaryota > Metazoa > Chordata > Mammalia > Carnivora > Ailuridae > Ailurus > Ailurus styani. The sequence continues at coordinate 418,879 of LNAC01000552.1, forward strand.
AGGTTCTAAAGATGAAGTACTATAAAAATAGAAGCTGACACTACTGGCATAAATTTTCAGTGCTAATTAAGTTGTGGTCTGTTGGTTCCCATATGGTTTGTTTGGCTGCCATGATCACTGTTCTGTTATCTCCAGGGCTTTGAAGAAGGCATGAAAATAAGTGGAAGCCCATGTGCCCATGGCCTAATTAGAATTGGGCAGTTAGCCTATGCAAAAATTAAGTACTCTACTTCTGCTTTTTATTTCCCTACATCAGATTATTTTTAAACTCTGTTTTGAGTGAAATGTCAAGTGTTCCTTCTTCAAGCAAACATCTTTGCCTATTGGTAAAAATAATTAAGCTCAAAGAATATTGATAAGGATCTGTTATATATAATGTTCTATGCAAGGTAATGGAGAAACAACTGATATAGTCCCTCTTTTCAGGATGCTCTAATAATGTGGGAAGTATAGGGATATAAACACATAGTTATTATAGATATATATTAGATCATAGTAGTTTTCAAAATGGGGACAATCATGTTTGCCTAGCAAGTCAAGTAATAAATGGAAAGATTTCAATGAATATGTAATTCTATATCCACTCATTGCCTCTTGGGTGATAGATAAATTGTTAGTTGTTGGTAATACACTGTCAGTATTTTTGAAGAAGTGAAAATGCCTTGGAAAATTGTTGGAAAACAAATAAAAATGGGGAAACTTCTAATTATTACTTGAGGGCCAAATAGGAATGCTGTGTTTTCTATATGTTTTTAATACTGTTGTCCTATAACCACCATATCAAAGGTATCTGTTTTAGAAATGCAACATCGTAGCCAGTATCACATGAGACTCAGACAAAAAATAAGTTTGGTAATCACTAATATTTAAAAGACATAAAACCTATGGTGTATTTGTTTTCAAATGCTTACTCTGAAAAGATGCTACGTTCCTGCAGGGCATATTGTCTTTCTTTGTAGAATCATACTAATTATTTTTGTGCTAAGTTTTGACACTATCAAATATGTATCCTGTTTTCTTAATTGCTTTTTAGGCCTTCTATATTCATAGTTATTTTTCTCAATAAATTTGATGAGAGGTATGAATCAATTTTATATTATAGATTAGTTTTATTATATTTTATCTTATGTCACTTATGTTTTTGCTTTGTAAATGTTGGCCTCCTGGGGCGCCTGGGTGGCTCAGTTGGTTAAATATCTGCCTTCAGCTCGGGTCGTGATCCCAGGGTCCTGGGATTGAGCCCATCATTAGGCTCCTTGCTCAGTGGGGAGCCTGCTTCTCCCTTTCCCTCTGCCCACTGCTCCCCCTGCTTGTGCGCTCTCTCTCTCTCAAATGGATGAATGAAATATTTAAAAAAAAATGTTGGCCTCCTATTTATAAGCTTTATTTTATTTATGATATGTTTCCATGCTCTACTATGACTAATGATAAAACACCTCTTTCCCCCATCCCATCTCCTTTCGTATATATCCACGTATTGTCAATTATATTGTTTCTTAGAATTTTCCTGTATACTCTTTAATAAGTTTGTACTACAGTTCTTGATTTGTAACCTTTATATGTATTTACTGATATATTTTGACTAAGTACAAGTAATACAACTAATACATTATCTTCATCTTTTTACACTCTTCCCTTTTAACTTTCTGCTTTCATAAATTCTGTAACATGTCTTGTCAAGAGAATACCCTTCAGGTATATTATGGGAACATAGTACTGTTAAATAGATTTGATGTTTACCAATAATCCTATTGCTTTACTTTTCCCAGTTAATCTCTTAGTTGACTTAAATTGTTCAGGAAAAGTTTATGTGAACATTATTCTCAAAGCTTTTACGTATTTAAAACTCTTGCATGTTGCATGTGCAAATTTTTGGGTCATGCTTGGTTTCATTTAGGAATTTGAGAATTATTCCACTGTTTCTAGATGTTCAAGTTGGAAATGAACATGTCTGAGACTGTTTCAAAAACTTCCGTTATTTGTTATTTGATCTTTTATGTAGCTGTACAAATGGTTTTATTTACTGATAATTTTAGGTAGGATACAGTTGCATGTTGCCCATTTTGGCCACTTTTTCCCAGCACTGAATTTTTCTACCAAAATTTAGATTTAAATGTACTTGTATTTTAAGACTTTACTTATTTGTAGATCTGTAAATACTAATTATATTCTATTATTTTCTAACTTAGCAGTTTCCTGTTTGCATGTTCTTTGTTTCTGTCAAATTTATTTTAATTTTGCCTTAATTTCTGTGATGTTTTAATTTCAATGTCACATCTTTCTTTACATTTTACCTCTGTCTTCTCACAGTCTTTTCCTGTACTTTTGTTCAATTTATGAAAGTAGTATTTTTATTCAGTTTTGTAAATTCATACAGAAGTTTTTGAACAGAATTTCCATGTGTTCCTTGTATTCTGAATGTAACGGTTTTTGTTTTTGAATATGGAGTCTTTGCATATGTAATTAGTTAAGTTGTGGTCATAAGGAATTAGGGCAGGTCCTAAACCCAACACTCATGTCCTTATAAGAAGCTCATGTAAGACACACTGGGAAAATATACCTGACAAGTGGAGGCAGAAATGGGAGTGAGGCAGGTATAAGTCAAGTAATTCAAAAGATTGTTGGTATTGGGAGGAAGAATTTTCCTCCGCCCTTCATGGTTATTCTGGCTGGTCTAGGAATTCAATCAATTTGAGACAAATTAACAGAAAACAATTTACAGGAGGGTGGAAAAGAGTAAATGTTTGGTAAACAAATGTTTGTTGGGCCATACAGAAACAATGAGATAGCAAACTTTTTGTTAAAATTCCTCTAGGTTTCCCCCTCTTTAGCATACCTAGTTTATACTATACCATACTCATCTGTGGTCTTAGCTCCCTTTTTGGAGCAGGTCTTCTCTCCAATTCTAGGCATTAGCAGGGGGAAAGACAAAGGTTCTTCCTGAGCCTCCTGTTTCTCAAAAAATACTCAATCTAAAATAATACACATGGCAGAGAGACACACTTTGGGGTGGCAAATTTTGCTCACCTGCCTTGGCAACCACTGGAATTTAGAGGCAAGGAAGGAGTCTTCTCTCGAGCCTTCAGAGAGAGCGTGGCACGGATGACAACTTGATTTTAGACATTTAGACTCCAAATCTGTGAAAGAATAAATTGACATTGTATTAAGCCAACTGCTTTTTGGTAAAGTCTTAGGACAGACCTAAGAAGCTAATGTTTTGGGGGAACTGTTTTGTAATGAGTTTTCTTCATCTACCACTATTCTTTTTCTCCTTGCAGTATCCTTGTATACTGGATCTGTCCTTTAAAGAAGCAGTTTTCTGTTTTTTTTTTTTTTTTTGGTAAATTATGGAGGACCAGGGGAATTTTCCAGCCAAACAGAAATTTTTTTTAATGACGTAGCGTTGTATTTATATTTATTTGTATCTTAAGCCAGTGAAGATGTGCAACTGTAGTTGTGCATACAGTAAAAGATTTCCTTCATTCCTAATGCCATAGGGCCATAATAATGCTTTCAGACATGGTTTGCATATATTCTCAGCCTGTGCATACCATTACTGCCACTGAAAACATAGGGTTTTGCAGTGTGGTGTGGTTTGTGCCTTTTTACCTAGTCTGTGCTTTATGGTTATCAAAGCTCGTAGTTACGTTTCTGTATATATATTTTTTCCTTTTGCATGAGGTGATTTTGAGAAAAGTAAAGGGTGATGCTACTTTCATACCACCATTTTCATGTAGGAAGTTCTTTAATTATGTAGTTGGCAATGAGTTTGATGGTTGTCCAAGTTGAATTGGTTAAAATTATCCTAGTGGGAGACAGTTTGTATAGGGTGTTGAGCGTATGGAATCCAGAGTCTTGTTGCCCAGATGTGAATTCCAGCTCTACTTCATTTTTTTTTTTTTTTTTTTTTAAAGATTTTATTTATTTATTTCACAGAGGGAGAGAGATCACAAGGAGGCAGAGAGGCAGGCAGAGAGAGGGGGGGAAGCAGGCTCCCTGCCGAGCAGAGAGCCCGATGCGGGCCTCGATCCCAGGACCCTGAGATCATGACCTGAGCCGAAAGCAGAGGCTTTAACCCACTGAGCCACCCAGGCGCCCAGCTCTACTTCATTTTGTATCTTTGGGAAAGTGATTTAACTTTCCCCTGCCTCAGTTTGCTCATCTATAAATTATAGTAATAAATAGTTGTCACTTAAGGTAGTTAGTGCACAAAGTGGGTTGTCTCTGTAAAAGTGCTCGAGATCAGAGCCTAACATGTAGTAGGTGATAGCCACCATTACTATTTCCCAGCACAAATAAACACAATGTTATAACATTTCTATAAAAAAAAAAGGAATTCACTCAGATATATAGACTTGCATATCCTTTTTAGGAATTTCATTTTTATTGAAGATAAAAAGTGATTGCTGTATTCTAGGTGACTTAAAGGGAAGTCAGGGCACTAAATTAACTTTTGTTCATTTTTCGTCAGTAATGAAAGTAATATGTCAAAATTGGATACATTTTTAAAAATAAAAAAATGATGTTTTGTCTGTGAGTATGTTAATTTAAAATTGCTTTAGTTTATCCCTTTCATGCCACAAAAGTCTAATTCTTCCAGTGTCTGTACATGTTGAAGATTTCTTCATAATGAAAAGATTGTGGTTTTAGATTCATAATCAAATGATGTTTTTCACCACAATGTGTATCATTTAGCTCACCATCTAGCATAATTTTAATTCTTAAGCAGACTTCATTTATTTTTTTTTACAGTATCACATCTTTAAAATGTTTAGTGTTTATTAGCTTAATTTCCTGTTGTTAATATTCACATACAGGTTTGCTTAGAATAGGCGAAAACTTTTCTCTGGAAACCACCCAGGTATTTGCAAAAAAAAATGGTTATAATTTATCTGTCTTCACCAGTAAAGCATACCAGCTTTAATATATTAAGAGTTCTTGTATGCCATTCCTTTGTTCATTCATAATGTTTTTTGAATCCTTATAATTAAGTTAATCTTCCCATTAAAAAGACACCCTGAAATTACAGAAAAGGGAGAAACAAAATTTGGTAAGTCAAATAGTGTTTTATAACTTCCTAGAGTTCAATAAAACATTGTAAAAAGACTAAAAATGTAAATACTCTGTTATCCCTGCACTTTGAGAGAATATATTTCAGAGTGTTGAGTCAGGGAGCCATTGTATCTCAAGCACCCACACATGTAAGTATAATTGCCAGATATTTTTCAGAATCACCAAGCCATTCTAATAATATGTAATTAATTGAAAAAAAATCTTAGAAAACATTTTTGATTTTGGAAATGTGATGGGAAAGTAGTCACTAGTGTAACTTGATTTCTTACTAAAACTGAAGCATGCTTTTGGTTGGGTACTTTACATGACATTTTTAAAATCCAGTGTCTTTTTCCCTTTTTTAAAAAAGATATATTTATTTATTTTGAGAGAGCGAGAACGAATGAGAGAGGCAGAGGGAGAGAGAGAGAATCTCAAGCTGACTCCACACTGAGTACAGAGCCCAACACAGGGTTCAGTCTCAGAACTGTGAGATCATGAACTGAGCCAAAACTAAGAGTCCGTCACTTAACCAACTGCACCACCCAGGTGCCCCAAATCCACTGTTTTTCTGGTGAAGTTGGCTCATCTCATTATTTGAGCTCATTTATTCTGATTCTTTAGGCATTTTTTAGCATGAAATTTTTACGTTAAACCTGAATCCTCTTGGTTCTAGATGGAAAAATAAATTACTGAATGTCTTAGAAGGAAAAGCAAACTGCTGTGTTGAAATTAGAGTTCCTAACTTGAAATGAAAATTTAGTAGTACTAGGAATTTTTTTTAAAGATTTTATTTATTTGACACAGAGAGAGAGAGATCACAAGCAGGCCGAGAGGCAGACAGAGAGAGGGAGAAGCAGGCTTCCTGCTGAGCAGAGAGCCGGATGCGGGGCTCGATCGCAGGACCCTGAGATCATGACCTGAGCCAAAGGCAGAGGCTTAACCCACTGAGCCACCCAGGTGCCCAGTACTAGGAATTTTTATCTGTTAGTTTTTCTGACTCACTCCAGACTGAATGTGAAATCAGGACAGATTGTCCTCTCAGGATCAGAATCCTAGAAACATGAACTATGTTCTGAACCAGAACTCTTCTGCTTCTTAGGCAGTCATTTTTCTTTCTAATAAATGAAGTGTTAATGTAAGTCTTGATTCCCTTCACCTAATACATGTACATTCGACTTGATGAAGACTAGGTTAATTTTGATAACTTCAAATTGTACTAACATGATTGAAGAATCGGTGTAATGATGATTGAGCAGTATTATACACTGATGCTAATATTACCGTGAGCACTCTGAACATTTTGGCTGATGACTCATAAATTGGTGTGCTTTAGGGGGAAAATGAGCTATTTTATTGATTCTCTTTAACTTATATATATTTCCTAAACCGTGCATATCCATATGTAAGTGGTTATACAATGGTAAGTTTTTAAATCTTCTATTTTACTGATTAGATTCCGTATATTTAGGAGAATCCCTTGGGGCTTTGCATTTCATTGATGAGAGAATCTGTTATTTTAAATATTTCTTTGAAAAGTCATGAAAATCTGCCAGAAAATCAAGGCAAATACAGTACCTAGTTTTAACTTTATCTTGTGTGTCTTGTGGCTCTTTTACTCACTTGAATGGTTTGTGATCTAGTTTATCCATGTTTCAGTGTGTTTTGCATTGCTGTTAAACTTCTAACATCCTCAAAATTGTTCTTGGAAGTAAATGACCATTGTGGTACCTGGATGGCCTAGTTAGTTGGGTGTATAGCTCTTGATTTCAGCTCAGGTAATCTCAGGGTTGTGAGATCGAGCTACCTGTAGGGCTCAGTCAGGCTCCGCACTCTATGTAGATCCTGCTTAAGATTCTTTCCCTTTCCTCAACTTCTCTCTCTCTCTCTGGAAAAAAGGGGAAAAAAAAAAGTAGGTGAACATGAATGAATAAAGGGTACCCTTGACAAACTTGTGTATTTATAAGACCTTCTGTTTAAAATTTTCCTTGTAAGTATTCTCAGCATTTGCTACATATTGATCATTCTCACACTTATAATAATGAAGTGTTTATGCATGCATATTAATGCAACTGATAACAAATCTTTTGTCTTAACCTACTTGAATTTTAGTCTCAAAATGAAACTCAAAGTTGTGATTAATGCTTGTATAAATGATGTTTAAACCTTGAATAAATGAGTGCTATTGAAGATGCACCCCAAATACTGTAGCTTACATAAGAGAGGAGGTTATTTCTTTTTGACATATAGTCCTGGGTTTAGGTGACCACCCACAGATTGCTAGAATGTCTTGATATAGGTTCTGTAGAAACGTTCTTTGTATACATCACTTGACTCACTGGTTATCCTCTGGGTTGTCTTTATTAAGTAGTCTCCTGTCAGCTCCAAACTTATCTTTATAATCAGTCGTGTCATTGAAAAGGAAATGACTCTTTTTTTGATATTTTTAATCAGTCTAGCCCTGGGACTTATTGTTCTGGCTTTCTTTGTGAGTCCATCACTGAATCAAGCCCCGTAATCTTTTGGAAGGATACTTTGACCAGGCCAGACATGCTGAATTAGAAATTTTATGATATAATTTAAACTCTCTATAACATAATTTTCAAACCTGAATAGCATCCAATTGTATGGATGTACCATACTTTCACTATCATTATTGTTATTGGTAGTTTGTTGTTTCAAATTTTTCACAATTATGTTGTGATAAAAATTTTGTAAGAAGCATTTATTAAAAAAATGTTTTAGCTTATCACTTAAGGATATATTCCTGGAAGTTAGAGTGATACGTTACAGAATACATACATCTTTAAGGCTCTTAGTATTTATTATAATGTGAACTGTCCTTATGTTTGTTTTCTCTTTTAAAAGAGTTCTTTATATTTAAAAAATGTTTAACATTTTTCTGTAATATGCGTCATACATGACTTCCCATTTTGCTATTTGCCTTTCAATTTTATTTGTGGTAGTTTTCTTATAAGAAATTTAGGTTTAAGAAGTCAAATCTATCAGTAGTTTTCTTTTGTATTATGCTTAGAAATACCTGTTTCAAAGGAAAAGATTTTCATAAATATTGATCTGTGTCTTGTTCTAGTATGCTTATGATGTCCTGTAGTGTTTAGCTTTTCAATCTATTTAGAGTTACGGTGAGAGAAAAAACAAAAACAAAAAACAGTGATCCCAGCATGATTACTGTTAGGATGGCCGGTGATGAGCAGCAAAGAATTGTATGGAGCGTGAAGGAACAAGCAGGACAGAGTTGGTTCATTGTCCGAGCGAGGAGACGGGTCACATGTCAAGTGAAATGTCAGCCCTGAGTTTCTCTTAGTCTGGGCCTTTTAAGGGATTTTGAAGGATGCGAGAGGATTGCGGCTGTGGTGGGGCAGGATGTAGGGAGGGGGTCAACTCTTGGCCAGGTAGAGCAGGAGGTGGCAGGATTTTTGAGGGACTCTGTCCGGGGCTCATCTGGGATGTGGGTTGTGGTCAGGCTAAAGGAGAACATGTTTTGTATTTGGTGCCTAGTTTCCGAGAATGGAGGGCAACAAGACCTAGAAAAACAGAATTAGGGCCAAAGGTAGAAACCTGTCAGTTTTGTCCGTAAGCTTGGCTGGGCTGGGGGAGAGAGGTCTTTGGATAGTTTCTTTCAAGTGCTTTCCTCATCAACTCAAAATGGGAACTTGAGTGTTGGCCTGTGCGCGCTTGTGTTCATTGGTGTGCTCGGGCTCAGATGCTCCCCCAGTCTCTCTCTCTCTCTCTCTCTCTCTCTCTCTCTCTCTCTCTCTCTCTCTTTCTTTCTTTCTCTCCCCCCTTCTCTTCCCCCCACACACTATCTGCAGTTATTATCTTTTTAATTTAAATTTTTTTAAATTTTATTTTATGTAGATTTTATTTATTTCTCAGAGACTGAGTGAGCACAAGCAGTGGGGGCAATAGGCAGAGGGAGAAGGAGAAGCAGGCTCCCTGCTGAGGAGGGAGCCCAACAGGGGCTCGATCCCATGACCCCTGGGATCATGACCTGAGTGGAAGGCAGACAGTTAACTGACCGAGCCACCCAGGTGCCCCTGGAATTCTTTTATTCCTGTCTGAGAGTTTATTTGTTAGAGAACTTTAACCCATTTATATACGAATAACAAGAAAATTTACATTGGATTTTTGTCTATGTTCATATGTGTTTTGTTTCTTTGCTGTTTACCATTTTCTGGTATCGATTTAGGTTGTCATTTTGGTTATTGGTTATTTTTTTTCTTGAGCTTTATTGAGGTATAAATATATTTTGGTGGAACATCTGTTTTATCTGATATAAGTATAGTCACTCCTGTTCTCTTGTGGTTTAAATTTACATGGAATATCTTTTTCCATTCCTTCACTTTTAGCCAATGCTTGTCCTTAAACCAAAAGTGAGTCCTGTGTAGACAATATATTGTTGGGTCCTGTTTTTGTTTTTATCTCCTCAGCCACTCCACTTTGTGTCTTTTGATTAGAATATTTACTCCATTTACATTTCAAGTAATTTTGATAGTTATGACTATGAAAATGGCAATAGTATTGCCATTTTAATTGCTTTCTATTTTGTAGTTCTTTTCTTCCACTCTTGTTTCCCTTTATGTATTTATTTTTGTTCTTTTGTCATTTTCTTCCTTTATATTTTTTGTATCTCTTAAGCATTTTTCTTTGTGGTTATCCTGACATTTGCATAAAATATATTTATAAGTCTACTTAAGTTGATAACATTTAATTTCATCTCAAAATTCTGCATTTTTTCTTCTCACCTCACATCTTTGCTATTGATATCACACTTTACATCATCTTTTATTTATATCCATTAACAAATAATTGTAGCCTAGTCATTTTTAGTACTTTTGTCTTGAAACTTTTTTACTCATGTTAAAAGTGATTTACATATTCCTATTACAATATTAGAATATTGTGAAGTTATGTTTGCCCTTACCATTGAGTTACATGTTTTGTGTTACTTAGAATCCTCGAATTTTAACTTAAAGAATTCCCTTTAGCATTTCTTCTAGGAGGTCCAATGGTGATGAACTCCTCAGCTTTTGTTTGTCTTGGAATGTCTTTATCTCTCCATCATTTCTGAAAATCATTTTCGTTGGATATAGTATTCTTGAATGGCAATATTTTTCTTTCAACACTTTAATATGTCAAACCACTCCTCCACCTTGGTAGTATAATGTTTTCCTGATGTGTGTGTGTGTGTGTGTGTGTGTGTGTGTGTGTGTGTGTGTGTGTGTGTGTGTGTGAGATCTAGGTAGCCTTGTTTCGGAGCCTATGCATTGGAAGAAGCAAACCTCTCTTCTACTCTTAACAGACTGTTTTTTTGTTTTGTTTTGTTTTGTTTTTTTCAGGTAAAGACATTCTCCTGTTGGTTCCCCAGCCTGAGGGGATTACCCCTATATTTTCAGTTGAGCTAGATTGGAGGCAGGTCACATGGTGCTGCTGGGTCTGCTATAGGATCCACAATTGACAAACCTGTCCGGGGGCTCAGGCAGACCTAGATCCTGTATGGACCCTGGTTGGATGGAAGTGCCTCTAATAACTTGTTCAGTAGGGTTAACACTGGACAAGGGTCAGCTTTAGAGCCTGCAGTTGAGTCCACAGGTACGGAGCCTATTACCAGATATACAGATGACTGTGTCTCCCACCAGGTCCCTTGAGAGATCTCTTTCTGGATCATTTGGTGAGTTGCTGGATAGTCAGAATTGGTCCTCAACTTTGGCTGAGGCTAGAACCAAGTTCCATTGATGTGTTGGGGTCCATAGCCAGGACTTGAGGTCTTCAGACCTATTTCCTGAGGCATGTGCACATAGGACACCTCCTAGGTGACTTGGTATATGATGAGTTGGTGACAGGTCCAAGTCCAAACAGGGCTAGAGTACGGGGACAGAGTTGTTTCTAGGTTTGTACCATGACCACAGTGTTCAAGTCAGCCACTAGAATTTAGGGCCTGATTTCTTAAAACAGCTCTACTCCGTCTTAGACTCCACTGGGGTTTCACAGTGTCCTATCTGATCCCAAAGTTCCTACAGAACACTTTTCCATGGATGGCTGCCAAATTGTTGAGAGGAGATACAAGTGGGGATCTTCTCTTCTGCCATCTTGCTGGCCATTTTTTTTTTTTTGCTTTTGCAAGAAAAGTTATTCTCTATCTTTTTGCTGTTTTTTTTTTCCTCCTTCTCTCTTGCCCCTAGAATTTCCATTATACATAGAAGAAATTTCTTGGAAATAATTGATCTGTCTCTTACAGTTTCATGTCTTCACTATTTTCTTTCTGAAACCAAATAATTTCATTTTATGTTTAATGGAATCTATTCCAGCTTTTTTAGTTTAATGCAATCTATTATTCGTTCTCTCTACTACAGTTTACAGTTCAACAACTAGGTGTTAAGTGTCCATTTCTTGATCCCAGGTTTTTCTTTTTTTGTGAATGCTCACTCTGTTTTTATAGAGGCAGTGTCTTCTCAAATCTTATTAAGATCACAAATGAGATATATTTTTAAGAATTCCTTGTTTTTTGGGGGGAGGGTAATTCTATTAGAATTAGGAATATGTTAGAAAATGTATGCTCTGGTATGTCCCCCCTTGTTTAAATATTCTAGTGTGTAGTATGTTTTCACATGTCTGTTAATTTTTCTCACTTTGTTGATATTTATGGGCAAAGCCTTAATCACAATTCTTAACTGAAATGAGTCCTATTCAGTTTCTTTGCATTCCTCTTCAAAGTTCAGACTCAAATGACAGAACATAGGTAAGCTTTTTCTGTGGTGGCTTTATTGTGTCTGACTCATGATCCAGCTGCCTGGTCAAAAGTAGAAAAATCATTTAAACAAATGTGGCAGGAAATAGCACCATTTCTCCCTTGTTTTCTGTGTTACTGTCAGAGCTGAATCTCTGTTCCGTGTGCTCTGTAGAATGTAAGTAGAAAGTAAGTACAGTTCAGTGTTACTTCCATCCAGGATTATGTTTTACAGTTCATTTGTGTCCAGAGGATTTGATGAGATACAGGTGTGCTTCTCTAGGAGCCTTACTCATTCAGGTTAAGGGATATCAGTGGGGTTCAGCAGTGATATCTTTTTTTTTTCTCCAAGTAACCTCTTTCATCACTGATGAATCCATCAAGTAGCCCTTCCTTCAGTTTCTATCCTCACATATGGAGGAGGAATTCTTCACAGTTCCAATCATGTACCTCTTATCCCTCTCTCATTTCCAGGTCTCATGTGAGTATTACCTAGTGATATTTTCATTCATCCCTTTAGTTGAAATTTAGGAAGAGACAGCATTGGATGTGTTGAAGGAAATTCTCACTCAGAAATGGACCTGATTATTTTTTAATATAGCAAAAAACTTATTTCCCCTTTAATTGTTTCTTCTTGCATTCATCTTAATTAAGTCTTTTAGTATTTTGGAAATATTTTTGTCCATAATGTAATGTATTTGATATCTCTCCCACTTTAGTTTTATCAGTGTGATGAACATCTATCCAATATATTCATCTAAAAATTTAATAAAAGTATTAAAAGGAATAGATGTGCAGTTTATCTTTAGAGTCCTTACTGAGATTGTCAGCTCTCCTATTACTACTAACTTTCTTAATTGACCCTGTTCTCTCCTCATAATTTACCATATCATTTTTAAGAGCAGGTTCAGGGACAGTATAACTATTTCGCTCAAGTTTTAGTACATTATATATACCACCTTTCCTTAAAGCATGGACTGAAAGCTTTAGAGAGGAAGCAAGGATAGTGTAGGATATAGCTAATGAATTCTTTCTATTTCTAGTGATTATTTCTTCCTCTTTTAGGTGCCCACAAACCATGCTCTTAATTCATTTTAGCTTCTTGACCAAAATTGACATTAAGTTCACCCTTCTGGCGTGTTGAGAATCAAATTATGTCCTTTTATGAAAATCCACACATTTGTTTATATTAAATTGCAAATGAAATAAAAATAGGAACACAAATTATCTCTAAAATGTAAATTCATCCTTATCTGCTTCAGATATTCCTTGAAGGTAGGATTTTAGAATACTAAAGCTGAAATACTGTTTACATATTTTTAGCTCATATTTGCCATTGTACAAATATATCCATATCGTACAAGTATAGAGATACTACAGAATTTTGTCCCTGATCATGTTTATTTCTTTGCATGTTTGAGCAGTTAGGTTGCTCAGAATACTTGTAAACATCCCATATGACTATACCATAAACTTTGTGCATGGAGTGTTGCCTTAGTTCATGTAAGTATCTTACTCTCCTTTTCATTTTGACTCAATTTCCTCAGTCATCCTTTTTTAAAGTCCTGTTACCCTTACTATGCATATAACTTCAATATACCTCAAATTATTTGTGGAATGTGAAGGAAATGACTAGGAAGATAGGTAGGTTATATGAGTGAATTCATTGTGTTAGGTTCTGAGACCGTTTCCTAAGATTCCATGGACACAGAAGAAGCCAAGTGAAGATAGTAACAAGCACATATACAACATTAGCTTGGAAAAGAGAAATAAAATGAGAACAAAGGTAGTATTTGATAACAAAGGACCTAAGAATTGTGAACTTGGTTTTGATTTATCCATTCATTCTGTTGTCCTTTTTTTTTTTTCCAAAAGGCAAGCTACCCTCAGTGAGATGGATAAATAGAATTGCAAATATAAGTCCTAGTATGCCTCAAATCTGAAAATACTTTAATACTTTTCTACTTTGATGATGCTAGGTCTTCATTTGTTTGTTGACATTTCAAATGCTCTGCTCAGGATGGACCAGATAAATAGTTAAGCTCAGACACCATTTGGATCCTGTGTATGGATCCTCAGTCAAATGACTGTCACATAATTATTGCTCTGCTTGAACAAATCAGTGTCTAAAAAGGGATCTATGACTAACCTGGGATAATGACACTGTTTTTTAAGAACTGTTTCCTTTGCTCTTTCCTGTTGTTTCCTAGTGTAATTATTCGTTATAAAGACAAAGCCTGACAGATTGCACTCTCACTTACATACGTATTCATTTTTAAAAGGCACTTTTGAAAATTATGGAACTGAGGCTCTTAGTTATTAAAAAGAAATTCACCAGGATTTTAAAAATATCAATTTGGATTTTTGTAAAAACTCATAAAAAGATATTAGGCAATTTAGAAATAAGAATAGATCACTTCTCTAGGCAGTTTGGGTTTGGTGATAAAAATCTCATCCCCTTCATTGTGTGGAAGACACTAAACCCCATAGTGCATGCTAACGTGTGTGTTGTTCCCTTTCTGTGCCCGGAATAATCATTATATTCAGTAACTGAAGTCTCATACACCCTTGCTCCTGTTTACCCCATCTTGTACCACAGATGGAGTAAATGGGCCTTCAATTCCTTAGGGTTTTAAAAAATTCACTATCATAGTCTAGAAGTTGTGGCTGCACCATTGACTTCCTACTATAACAGCCTGGTTTAGTGTGTCATCTTAGATGTAAAGCCTGCATAGATTAAACCCGTAGCTTTGCTTAAAATCTCTTTATGGACTGTTAATCACCACAGCAGAGAATATAATGGATTGCAAATATTTACTGGATTTGCACTTCTTTAACAGCTGTGCTAGATAATTTAATAAAGGTTTGCAAGGCAATTTCTCCCAAAGAGTTTTGTAATTCTGCATTTAAATCAGAAAAAAATATCTGGAAAACTATGATGCATTAGAGTGGTTTGGATTGTTGTCCATTAAATCAAAAGGTTTTCATTTATGACATAATAGGTAAAAACTGTAAAAACAGACTTAATATTATCTGTTAACTGCATACAATTGCATGCTTATTATTATTTTTTTTAATGTGTGCCTACAAAACTCATTGAAATCTTTCCCATGGGAAAGCCGGAAATTGACAAGTCTGTTCAAAGGGCAGAAAAACAGAATAAAGTGAATGCAAATCGTAGGTAAAGAAATGCCACAGTTTCACTGATGTTTTACTTGGCTGATGAATAGAATATTCATTTAGAATGCACATTAACATATACCATATCCAGTTAATAAAAACCTATCTCATAGATGAGCTTCTCCTTCCCAAGTATACATTGCTTTATTTAAAGTTTTTAAAGTGCTTGGTGAGAATCTTTATGGGGGAGTATTTAAACAGTTGATGATGTCCTGATTCGTCATTTGTATTGAATTTGCTTCTTTCTTCAACCAGTCTGTTTTGAAAGTGCACAGCCTCAAACCCAAACCAGCTATGCAAGTAGGAGAATCCATATGAGGAAGCAAAAGGCTCTAACAATAAGTCACATGTAAAAACATTTACCAGTGATGATGATTAAAATGAAGTCTGTAGGGAGAGGATTATTTTCATAAAATCTCATTAAGATAAAATCGGTGTTAGCAAACAGTTGTTAGAATAAACCCTAAAATCCTCACAGAGGGGAAGAAACTTTGTATTACAAAGGATAGAAAGCCATATGACTTTTATGATGAAAACTACAATGTTTAGGAACTAAACAGTGTGAGTGTAGGATTCAAATATAAGGGGAAATAAATTTAAAAGAATACAAACTATTATAGCAGATCTGTGAGACAGTAAATACCTAATGATCCTGTGTATATATCTATTGAAGGATCTAACTGCCAAGTTGAAGGTCCATATAATGGACCCTGAATAAAATGTAAGAACCAATTACACCACTTTGTGGCATATACACCAATAAATGTGCTAAATCGATAAGAAAAAGTCTGGTTAATTTGAGCTAATAATCTGTTCTTATACTCCAGCCATTTATTTAAAGTATACTTCAGAAGAATAGAAGCATAATAGCTATTTTACAAAGGTTCTTCACATGGAAAGGAAAAAGAGACTGTGTAATTAAGGTCCGGGAACACTGTTAGGGCCTTGAGGGATGAGATAATCATGGGAGCAGGGAGGCTTTTATGTCATTTCCGAAGGAGCCAGCATGTGGTGTAGTAAGCCCCTGAGATTGCTGGTGGTAAGTACAAAATGAAACCCCCCAGATATTATAGGGAGGGATAGGAAACTGGGGACTGTTGGATGCTTGTCTAATATTCCTGCACATCTACAAGTCCAGCTTTATTTTATCACCTATAAATTTACTTTCCTACCTCTGGCAGGGACACACATTCCTGCTTAAGAAGGCATGGATTTGGAAAAACGAAAAACAAAAGAAAAATCTCAGAGCATGTCTAAAACAGATTTAAAGACTGGCCTGTGAAAATTAAGGAAAGCTTTGAAATGAAAACAGGAACCTGGAGACAAGTATATTATTTTTAAATGTAGTATAATGTGGTTGCAGCAGTATTGGGGTTGTCTTTATTTTGAGATCTTGAGAAGCAGTCTTTATTCTAACATACTACTGTGTCAGCCATGATTCGTAGATTCTCTTGAAGAGTCACAGTTGCACATATTCCATTGTATTTGTGTTTTCATTAGAGTCATCAAGTCATGTGTCCAATTATTTGGCTGCAAATATATCTTATTCTGGGTATTGGTAAGGGGACTTAATTTCTGTTTTCATTACCCTCTGTGCTGTTGCTTTAAACCCAAGCTGTTAATGCCAATCTAAGTTACTCTAGTGTATTTAAGTAGATTAAAGACTATTTAAGATGAGTATTTGGAACTAAGACGTGACACTTTTTTAATATTCTAATTAATCTGCGTTTGGCAGTGTTTCCGCCAACATGGTGTGAAACCTCCTTCTGATGGCTGTGAGTGGGGCAGACTACATTGTAACACTAAAAGGATTAAGGATCATGTTAACTCTTTTGTTCCACTCTTTAAGCTCATGAGAACTTTGTTTTTCATACAGCCTATTGATTGTCCTTGAATTAAACCCTGTCTTAGTTTTAACCTTGTTTGTAATACTGAGAAACTTATTTTGCCAAGATTACACCTTGTAACAGATACACAACCGTATTGCATCTGTATTCTCAGGGTTGGGGGAAGGGTAATAATTCTAAGGAACACTGGATAATATAAAGGTTATCATCCCACTATCAGAAATCAGAAGTGTTATTGTTTAGACAGAATGCAGATGAGGCTATCACTGACTTGCAGTTCTTGTGAGCTTTTCTGCGGATTAAGAGGAAGTCACACTGATGAGGCATTTGAAAACAAATATCAAATAGAAGACAGTAAAAGATAGTTGGCTTTGTTCCAATACCGTGACAATTGGCAGCTAGGATTCTTTCTTAGTGAATTAACAGGAGAAAAAGGAAAAACAGAAACCAAAATCCCTTACCAATAAAAATATGTGTCAGATCTGAAGGAGACCACCCAAAAAGGGTGAGGTGGGTGAGTTGTAAAGGCTAAAGAGGCCAGAGCCTTGGTTGGGTCCATGTTAAAAAACAAAACTATGAAGTCTCTTTCTGTTGTTCAGTTGGTGAAATTTGAGTATGGGTTGGTAATTAGATGATAACAGAGAATTAGTTTTTAAAAATGTGAGATGTTATACAGTTATGTAGGAGATTGTCTTTCTTATTTTTAGGAGTTGAATCCTTAAGTGTTTAGGGTTGAAGTTCGCGTAAGTTACCACATAGTAGTTAAAAAAGAAAAAAAATAATACGTATCGCAGGAAATCAACAGATATGGTAAAAAATTGTTGAGCTGATTCTAGGCAATGGATATAGAGATGTCCATTGTAATTTGTTCAGCAGTCCTGTGTGTTTAAGGTTATAAGAAAATACTGAATAAACTCTAGACTTTACAAAGAAGCATAGGAGCCAACTGAAAAAGATTCAAAAGGCCAACACCAGAACAGTCTGAGAAATAAAGTAGTATCAGATTATAATCCAAGGCATAAACTGTCTTTGTGTCCATATTGACACAAATAAAGATTTGGAAAAATTAATAAGTAGGGGACAAGAAACAAATATTCCGTATAGAAGAACTCCAAATAATTTATTCAGATGCTCCACCCTCAGGAGGAGGAAGCAGAACTCCCCACTCCTTAGGAGTGGGTCACACAGAGTGATTTTCTTAAAAGACTACAGTATGTAAAGGCGGAGGAATAAAGTCTGTCCTAGAACCTGAGAAACACTTCCCCACACAGGTGGTCAGGATCAGTATCAGCATTCATAAATCACATGGATGAAACTTTTGGTATGATATAATAAAAATGGTACTTTACCTCTGTGATCTTAATTTAGAACCTACTGCTATGGGAAAAACATGGGACAAATTCCAGTAGTGGCACAGCCTACAAAGGATGTGATGGAAACAGAAAAACTTCATTAGAACCGAAAAGTTCATTAAGGAAAAAATAAGGAAATTTGATTATGTAATGGACATTAATAATTCATCAATATTGGTCCACTAATTACATAATACTAATATAAAATGTTAAAAGGGGAAACTGGACGTAGGATATATGAGAATGCTATCTGCTCAATTTTTCTGCAAATCTAAAAACTTCTGAAGAATGATCTTTTTAACAGTTACTCATTTGTATGAATTTACCTTAAAATTATACATTTTAAAATTTTGAAGTGAACTATTAGAAAAAAATTAAACATGATAGTTCAATAAATTACAGTACAATTATGCTGTGTTGTAATCAAAACATATGTTATAGGAGAACTTTAAGATAGTAAAACATCCATGAGCTGTACGAGAGAAAATGGATTACCTCAACTTGTGTAGTATGATTCCAAATTTCATTAAAGACATTATTTTAAAATGTTGCCTTCAGAAGTTATATAATTAGTGTTGTTATCCTTCATGCTGCTGCATAAAGTTGATCCTGGAACATCAATTTTTCTGTGTTGTTGGCATTACATATTTTGTATTTGATGTGGATAGCTGGTTGGGATGTTAAAGACTTAAGTCTTTTGCAAGTTTTGCAAAATTTAAAAACAAGTTTGGATTTTAAGTGTATTTTGAATGATATTGTTTAAAGTAATTATATTTTGCTTTATGGATACTTTTAATATAGTTATGTACTTTTACATGTTTTTAAATTTTACATAAAGTGAATCGTGTTACAGTATCCTCTTTTGACTTAACCCATTTATTTTTTTTCTTTTTTTTAAATTTATTTTTATTATTATTATTTGCCCAGGGGTACAGGTCTGTTAACCCATTTATTTTTGGGATTTATTCATGTCTATAAATATAATTGAAATTAATTGAAGTATATTGAATGTATAAATATACTACAATACTTTTATCCCTGCTCTTGGAGAGAAACAAAATGCCTGACCTCATTTAACCTGAAAAAGTCTAATAAATTCTGCTGTTATCTAATGTAGCCCTCATCCCATGATAGATATAAGAAAACTGAGGCATAAATCATTTAAGTAATTGACCCCCCATTTGAGCTGGTGAATGTCGAAGCTGGGGTGTGAACCATGTAGCAACACAAGGTAACACACACTCAAATGACTCATTGCAGTGTGCTTCTTCACTGATGCTTTAGTTAAATAAGGTTTGGGGCTATTACAGTAATGAGTGTTGTTTTTTTATGGATTTCAAAGGAATGAAAAGAGAATTGAGGGTTGTAACAGAATAGTATAGGTAAAACTAAGTTAGAAGGTAATTGGAAAAAAGGATAGATGTAATAACAAACTGGAATCTTTTCCATATGCAAAAGGTTTATTGCCTGACCATGGATTTGTCAGCTGAACATTGAAAGTTAAAATCCAAATTCACCCCAGTTCAACTAATACCCAAATACCCAGAGTGCTGCTTCTGTGCAGACCTCTCCCTGGTAGCTGTGAATTGGAATGTGAAAAACAGTAACAACTCCCAGAGTTCACAAATGACTATGGAGACACATAATGGAGTTCAGACCTGGACAGCCATGACTCATCGGTAGGGGTCATGTAGATTACCCACCCACTATGGGCATGTAACTCTGCCTACAGTTTAGGAAAGAACCCCTAGAGGAGAAAAATTGATAAAATTTTACAGAATAAGTAGAAGTATCGGGCTCTCTGCTCAGTGGGGAGCCTGCTTCCTCCTCTCTCTCTGCCTGCCTCTCTGCCGACTTGTGATCTGATCTCTCTCTCTGTGTCAAATAAATAAATAAAATCTTTAAAAAAAAAAAGAATAAGTAGAAGTAAGTCAAATAAGGAAGGTGAGGTGATAGGATGTTTTCAGAAGAGGTATCATGAGCAAAGACAAAGGAGGTCTCAGTTTGATCATTGTGCTTGAAGGACTCCAGTATCTTGAGTGCAGAGTTATTAGTGTTGCAGGAAGATAAGGGGAATGGTTCTCTGCAAGTGGATGAGAATAACATGATAAAGTTATTAAAATGTTGAGATATTTTCCTAAAGACAAAAAGAAATCATGAGGCATACATGGTTTTGACAGAAGCATTGACAGTGTATTACAGTGAGGTGTTCTGAGGCTACAAAGTCCAAAGCCAAGTTAATGGATGTTGACTTGGAGAAGGGAGGGCAACCTTAAGAAATATAAAATCAACAGCTTCTTTCGTAATTGAACTTTATGCTGCATAGGGGGAAAAATGAGCATGAACTTCTTGAAAATACATTTTTATAATTTCAAAATCTTCAGTTTTCGTGTCTATTTAGAATTGCAGAGCTATATATCCAGTTGCCCACTTATGTTATTCTCCTGAATTTCTACATTTTATACGTAGCCAAAATGGCCCTCCCATCCTTGCTCTCCAAACCGTTCCTCCTCCATTTTCCATCTTGGATAAACCTAGAGGGAAATGAGTATGATTGAGAGTCAACAAGAAAAGTAATACCACTTTTAGAGTGGAAATTTCAGTGTCTTGTCTACTGAATGAGACATAGTCTTATTTAAATTATTTCTGTGTGGAAATTGACAGAAATTTTAGTAGAAGTGAAAAAAGAAACATTAGTATGAGGGCATTAGTATTAGTATACAGCTTGTCTTAGTGAGAAAAAAGATTTCTCTAATAATGTATATGACTTACAGATATATCTTAATCCAAAAGTCTCTTTCTTAAAATGATTTTTCAAAGCTAAATTGATAGAACCTTCATTGAATATAATATCTTTGTGTAAAGGTATCTTATTAATTGAAAAAACTAGTTCTCATTCCAAAGTGTAACTTTTCATCAGACTCCTTAATAAATATATTTTTTACATAGAACAATGGAATTCTTTTCTTCCAAGGACTCTCTTTGTCTCTTCCCTCCAAAATATGTCATCTGTTAACCAGTTAATTACCATTAAGGTTTTTCCTCTTTTGAGGGAGAGTGTCTTCCATAATATATTTCTCTCTTCCTAATAACACAGTTTGATATTTTAAGATACAAAAGTACAGTTGAAAAATGAAAGGGAGCAATGGGTAGGATAAAATGTGGTGAGTGTTAAAGTGGACAATAGGGGAATGTTTTTATTAGATTAGGAATATTATATCTTACAACTGAAAATGCAAATTGTGCTGTGCCATAGTGTCCCTTTCAAGCACACAAGATAAAATTTGCATATCTAAATTGGATCAGGCTGAATGGGTTTCCCTAGTCTCTCTCCCTTGAGCAGCAATCAGCCTGAAAAAGCCTGCAGGTGATCCCAATAGTGAGTTACAGTCAAGAGTCTTCATATGTGTATGTATACATGTACACACACACACGTGCCTATACGTGTATATATCTAAATATAAATGCTTAATTTATTTTCACTTTAATTTCTTAGTAGCTGAAAAAAGTCTTCAGTCTCCTTTTGATAATTATATCCTTACATGTTATTTCATTTTTGTATATTTTTCAAAATCATCTTTGTATGCAATGTTCACATTGCTATTCTTTCACTGGTATTTTTCTGTTGGTTGACTTTGAGAGGGTAATAAATATTTGAAACTTTGAGTTCCAAATGAAATTGTATTTATGTCTTAATAGGCTATCCTCTCTATTCACTCATCTGTACAGAAATACCTGAAGTATCTAAAAAGGATGAATTGCATTTTACTGGGCTATTATCTAAAAGTATCTACATAATAATTTTGAGTTGAAATTCTTACATTATTCATTTTTTGGTCTCTTTATTCATAGGTATATGCAGGCAACTAAATTTTGCAAATAATCCACTATTCAACATATACAAAGTTGATTTAGCAATGGAATATGCTTAAATTTCTGTATTTACAGATATATTTGTCTTTGATTTTTTGAGTGGAATTAAAATTATATTAGATAAAATGAATATAATGTAGAAGATTTTAGTTTATCAGACCATTACCTCATTATCAGGACGTGAACAAGCATTTCAGTTCAAACCATCTGACTGTAGGTGCTAATAAAAATCAGCTGTAGATATATTCGAGGGTTAAAATGAACCCAAAGTCTTCATAAGTCAACAGTAGTCTTATGCCCCTTTAGTGGCTTTTTTTCCTCATTTAGTATTTCTAAAACTTAGATGTTTCTATTATTTTTATAATACGTAAAAAGCACATCTGTTGTATTTGTGTATAGGGATTGTATGTCAAGGTACTCTTCTTGACAAAGGTGTGTAATTTATATGGATACATTGATGATAGTGACACAGACATACGTTCATATATGTGTATTACCTTAGTTACAGAGCATATACCAAATTATATGTAATGTAAGTATGTGTAATTATGAATGTGTATTTTTTGTATGTTTGTATCTATTGACGGGTGTCTAACTCTTAATGTGGGTACAGACTTTTTTAGTTCTAGTTTTTTTGGCACACAGAGCGCTCTATTTTCTCTGCTTGCTCCGGCTCGGTTCCAAGTTCTGAACAAATGGTCAGTATAATTTGGTGGTTATTTGAAGAAATATGTAGAGGCAAAATGAGACTGACAAAATCTAGAAGTCTTATGTAATCAGCTACTGCTCAAGTAAGATTTTGTTAAATATTTTGGTGTAGAATTTGGTAATATCTGATGAAGTAAAGCTGTGAATGCTTGTAACTAAGGAATAATACCACATAGGGATGTTTAGTGGAAGAAACTTGCATGTGTGCACAAGGAGAGGTACACAAGGTTGTTTATGGTAGCCTTTCTTTTAATAGCAAAATAGCTGATTCGGTCTAAATGACCATCAAAAGGAAAACATAGAAATAAAGTATACATTTATTCCATAGATTTTAAAATGAATAAACAATATTTTTCATCTGTGTTCACACCCATTGGGAGGTATAGTAGTTTGAGTCACACAAAAGCATGCCCTGAGACAAATCTTTAAAAGTGCAGGTAGTTTATTTGGGAGGTGATCTCGAAGAACACGAAGAGGGGAATGGAGAAATGAAACAAGAAAGTATGTGTTACCAAGTGAATTATAACTATGAGTTACTGGGCAGAGTAGTGCCCTGCAGAAGAATTCTGGAAGACCATGTGGGACAGGCACTTCTGGTATCTCACTTAAGGGACCAGACATACCAGCTTCCATCCATTGCTTGCTAAGGGCTGCTTGGGAGGAAGGGAGTGGTGTATTTCTTGAGACTTCTGGCCGACTGCACAAGGGCAGGTAGGTAGACTCTAGTGGTCAAAGAGAGCCATAGGCAAAGAGATGCAGGTGCTGGCAGTTCTGAATCCTGGTGGGGTGGGGTGGGGTGGGGGCTGGGCTGGTAGGGGGGAGAGTGGGGGTGAGGAGGTGGGGTGGGTGGTACGGGGAGAACCTGATCCCCATTAAATTCATGACAGTGCTTGCTGATAGGGGTTAATAGGTAGAAAGGAATGGAATTGGGTCTCCAAAACAAATCCCATTTATATTTTTTTCTTAACAAAAATATTTGATGTAAATATGACAGCATCTTAATTTTCATTCTGGTATGTATGCACAGCTGTTTGTGATAGCATTTTAAAAATAGTTTCCTAAAATTAAAAAATCTGAAAGTAGCATAAAGAAGCCAGTCTGTCTTTTATTATTCCATACATACTGACAGGCTGAGAGTACAGATATGAATTATGCACTCCTCGAGATCTGGTAACATACAATTTTGTTTACCAGGAGCTTACACAGAATCTTGGAGGAAGTTTGTAAAATACATGACAGAATTAATTAATTATGATTCTGGTTGACAAAGCCATGTCTCTGTAGGCATTCTAGGCCAGCTATGAATCAGCTTTTTTTGCTTTAGTCACCATCAGTGTAATCGTCTCTAATTTTTCTAATGTACTTTGGCATTGACTGGTGAGAAATGTAATGTCCAGTCTTAGTATATAATACTGGTATCTAAAAAGGTATGTTCCTGGATAATTATAGACATCTTCCAGTGGATGTAAGTAAACAAGATTGCAGAAAATTGAGGAAGCCAGTTATTTGAGACTTGTTAGAGCTCCAAATAGACAGTTTGTCTATGCAGAGGAATTTTTCCTTTTTCGCTCCTTTGAGAATATCTTCTTAGATGCAGTTTTTTTTAAAAGATTTTATTTCTTTATTTGACACAGAGAGAGAGAGATCACAAGTAGGCGGAGAGGCAGAGAGAGAGGAGGAAGCAGGCTCCCTGCCGAGCAGAGAGCCCACTGTGGGCCTCGATCCCAGGACCCTGAGATCATGACCTGAGCTGAAAGCACAGGCTTTAACCCACTGAGCCACCCAGGCGCTCCTTAGACGCAGCTGTGAAGACACTATAATCTCAGTCCTTATGCACATATTGCCAAAGAACAATAAGATATGTGTTGTCTTCCCCTTTATTGCTTATCTTACAAAGTTAATATCACTGCCAAACATTCCCTCTGAATATTAAATAACATGCTGGGAGATGAGTAACTGTGGGCTAGCCACATTCCAAAATATAACCAGGAGATATTCCAACAACCCATGGAAGCTCTTTAAAGCCACCCTTAGGCAAAACCTACTCTGGATGAGCCGGTCCCTGTTAAATTGTCTAACAGCACAAACTGAATTTTACCAGCCTTATGGCTAGCTATTCCCTCGGTAACCAAAGGCTATAACAGTATTTGGTGAATACTATGATATGTGTCTTATTTGTACTTTGGAAGGGAACAAGAGCTGGTAACGCCAAAATGAAAAGGCAGGGAATGGAAATGCTTAACATTATGTAGATAATTCACAGAAAATATTGTTTGAACTGAAATTTAGAAATACTGAAAAAGAAACAACCATCTTTTTTTCTTTGGTAATTATGTGAAGAGATGTAGCTTTTCCTCTTTTAGAAGAAAATTCCTTTCTGAACTTAATACCAAGAGTATTTTTTAAGAGTTATAAAGCTGCAGTGCATTTGAAGGTACTCTACAGAAATAAAGTAGAGCAAAATAAAATTTCAAAAATCCGTAGGACATATAACCATTTGTTGTTACTTGTATGTCTAGAATTTCACTGGTTGATTTGCTTAGGTCCTAGGCAGCAAAACAATCTATCTGCAAAAGTAAACAAGCAAATACTAACCCCAGGCTTATTAGGGGTTCAGTTTGCCTCAGGTAGTATGTCATGCCAGTGTGTTCAGATTTTGCTTCTGAAAGTTGATGTTTCAGTGTCAACCTTTTTCAGCAGCGTATTTTGTGAGTTCCACCTAATTAGTGACTGTGAGAAATTCTAAATACAAATGCTGCCTCTGTCTATCATGGATAACTTTGCCTCAGAGTCTTTTGATAGGGAAACCATGATCAAAGGATGATTTATGTTTGCCAACTGGTGAGGGCCTCATTTCTGTTCGTTTGTGGTAGGCTTGCAGCACGTGACTTAAAGCTGCTAAAGCATTGGAATAGAAGGAGTGAATAGAAAATCTCAAAAAAAACCCCAAAAAACAAAAAACAACTCAGGCTTCATACATTTTATGTATTTACATAAGTTGTAACTGCAAGTACCTATTGCAAAGGGTGGAATTTATCTTGTGCAACATTTTTGGAGTTTTATAACACTAAGGCCTTGAGGAGTTTAGAGAACGCGACATTGGTTGCTATAGCTTAACAGCAGAGGACCTAGACAAAGAGTCACAGAATCCCGTCACATGAAAGCTAAATTTTCTTTCTTTTTTTTTTAAAGCTAAATTTTCTTTAAAAGTTTATTGAGGAGAAATTATATGACCTCTCAGTAAAATTTTCCATCAAAAATGGAGTTTGATTTTCACATTTTTAATTTTCTCTGAAGGAGGAATAAAATTCGATGCCTAGGTATTTCTTTGACTTCATAATTTCCATTCCTTTTTTTCAGACATTGTTTTCTATAGACGTATACGAACTCATCATGCTGTATATCTAAAATGAGTATAATGTATGTAATTATATCTCAGTAAAACTTGTAAAATGATCAGGATGAACATTCAAAAAGATTTTTTTAAATCCTTATTAGAGTTTTTGAGGACTTTTGTACTTGGTGAAACTAGTCACAATTTCTTGGACTAAATAAGAACTGTCCTACTTAGTAAAGTGCCAGTCACAAACTAAATGTTTCATCTTTATTTCTACTTTTTGGGAGATTCCACAGTCTTATCTGGTAAAACTTAGGTTGAATTTTTTTCTTTATTTTTACTACCATATTCTTAAATTTGAAGTGTTATTTCTTGTGCATTGATTCTTGCTGTTTTATAGCATCTTGTTTCTGTCCTGATTTTATTTTCTTTCTCTGTTATTGACTTTATTTTTTGCTTCTTTCATTTTAGGTGCCCCTCCCCCCTTTTTATTTTGTGCGTATATTTCATTTAAGCGGCTTTCCATGAATTATCTGTTCACATTTAAGAATGAGGTACTGAAAATCAAACCGGATACTATAGGAACACTACAGGTGGTGTTCATTAACAATCTCGTTCTTTTTTTTGGGACTGGTAGGATTCTTCAGAGAAGTGGTATGAAGTCTCCTTTGTGAGTGAGTATATACCCTGTTTGTAGCATTATGGCAGCAGCTTGAAAGGACAGGAGTTGAATGTTTCCTCATTGAGCATGCAGCTATCTATTTCGCCTTCCCATTTCAGCATAAGTCCTCACTTCCAGAATTCCCTTTGCCTGCATATCCACATCTCTCTGGTTTAGCTTTTCTGGAGGGTAACTTCTAGTTTTCTGGAGAATGGGAGAATAGTAATAGGAATATGGTTCTGGTTATCAAAACTTGGAGTATATTTCTCAAAAAAAAATTTTTTTTCTATATATAGGGTACAAAGTTCACTCCATGGTTAATGAATCTATACATTATAATCATATATGTGTTGTATAGTACATTTTCCTTTATTTCAGTGATAAAGCTGAGAGGGCTTGTTTATTTTTTTTTCTTCTTGATCTTAAGTATGTTTCTGATTTCTGAGTGGACTGCATTTCAATAATCATAGAGAAATTATAACGTGAAGACACCTTTTTTCAATTATGGGAGATTTTTTTTTTCTTTTTAATGCGATTTGTTGTCATTGTTCCAGTTACGTGTTTCCTCCTCAGGAAAGCTCTACTGGCTCTGTACCATGAAGCTACGGTACTTCTCTCTTTGTGGTTATTGTATCTCAGGATCTTTCTCGTGGTATTTATCTGTATGTTTGTGTCATTTGTATCTTGACCACTATTTTTATGTTTTCATTTTAAGTCCTACCTACTGCTCTGATATGAATTTTTCATTCAGTTAGTGATTTGGTTTTACATTTTCTTTTTAATAGCATTTTTATCATACAGGTAGTATGTGCTTATTTTGAAATAAAATTCAAATATCACTGGAGCACAAGCAATAAAAAGGAAATGTCCCCTTTATCTTCTTTCTTAAGGAGCTTACACATTAAGATAAATCTCTGAAAAGTTTGAAAAAGGATGTATTGTTGTTTCAATTTTGGTCGATACTGTCAAACTATGAAGAGGTTGTACCTAACCAGGAGCTAACCTACAGAGTGTGAGAGGGCAGGCCAGTCCACAGCATCACATACAGCAGCGTTTAGCTACTCCTGGAATGGGGGGAAGGTAGGAGCAATTAACTATTTCCTGAAAAATATGGAACAGGCAGAATGCTTACTATAGAATGGGAAGAGGGTGCTTCTGCACCCAAAGGATTGCCAAAGGGACACGATGTAGGTACTCCTTTAAATATTAAACACTTGAATTTTGGCTAATACGATTAAGTGAAAAACTGACTTTTCCTTGCTGTTTTCTTTTTTTAATTATAAGGTTGAACATGTATTGCGTCTCTTGGCCAACTGTCAGTTTCAGTGAACTGCCTCTCGATGCTTTATCCACATTCTAATAGTACTAGTAAACGTTTTCTCTTAATTTGTTAGAGATTTTATTAAAAATGAAAATAAGTACAGGAAAAGCTTTTTCCAGTTTTTTTGTCATGTGACCTTATTATTGCCATTTGGGGCAATTATGATGAAGCCATATGACTTCTTTGTGGCTTTTGAGTTTTTGACTTTTTAAGAAAAACCTCTTCACCCCAAATATGTAAAAATGTTCTCCCACATTCTATTTTAGCACCTATACAGATTCATTTTTATTCACAATATGTCTTTGAGTCATTTGTAGTTTAAAGTGTGAAGAGAAATTCATTATTCCTGATTTCCAGGTGGCTAGCGGTTTGTCCCAACAACATCTCCTGTTTTCTTCAGTGTTTCTTCTTTGATTGGAAATGCCCCTTTTATCATACTCTAAAGTATCACTTAAACTTTGGTTTCACAACTTCTATCCCATGATTTGTCCACAGGTGCACCGTTTTGCACGTCTCCAATTGTGCCGCACTCATGTTGTTTTTAAAATGGTACATTTCTCTGGTAGAACCGCATTCCCTTTTTTATTACAGTGACTGTTTCACAGCTGTCTATTTCTGTATAAATGCTAGAATTCCTTTGTCAGGTTTAGGAATGTCCTGCATATTTTACTATCACATAATTGTGTGGACTAAAGTAAGAAAAATGATATAAAATTTAGGGAAAATAATGCTTGCATATAAGTAGGTAGGTGGGGTTTTTTTCCCTTTTTTTTTTTAAGGAAACCTCTCAAGAAAATTCAAACTATATTTTTATAGACATCCTGTATATCTCTCATTAATTCCTATTCTTTTTGCTTATCTCCTTTTGTGATTTCTAAATGAGAATCCTTTTAATTTTCTGTATTCAGTTGTATTTAATTGTACTTCTAAACATTTTTAGTTTTCAGAAAATTAATAATATATCAAACATTTAATCTTCTGATTTTTCTAATTTTTAAAGATTTTTCATTTGTTATCTTTGGGTTTCTCTGATATATAATATTGTAGCTTTTAGTTAATCATTTTAACGTTTTCTAATAACTTTTTCCTCTATTTTTTCTTTTGTCTAATTATATTTTCTTATGGTATTAGAATAATATAAAACATTAGTGGTAATGTCATTTGACTCTTGTTCACTAATTTAGTGGGAATATTTTAAATATTTGATGAAGAATAGAATTGCTTTGTGGGAAGAGCCATGCATCTTTTATCATGAAAATATTGATTCATTCTTACTTGCATAAGAAATTTTATCAAATTTCCCTTTGGTATTTTATGATCACAAAATGTATCTCTCCCTGTGAATATGAAGAAGTATAGAATACAAATCCTAATGTTCAATCATTCTGGTACTCTGGACATGACTTTAAATAATATTATGCTTTTCTGTTGCTGTGCCAGGAAACACAATATGCCAATTTTTATTTTATTTTTTATTTTAAGATTTTATTTATTTATTCAAGAGAGAAAAAGTTGGGGAGAGCCTGAGAGGGGAGAGAGTCAGAGGAAGAAGCAGACTATCTGCTGAGTAGGGAGCTCAATGTGGGACTCGATCCTGGGACTCCAGGATCTTGACTTGAGCCGAAGGCAGTCGCTTAACTAACTGAGCCACCCAGGTGCTGCAATTTGCCAATTTTTAATTCACAGTTCGCATCAGTATTTCGTAGTGAAATTAGCCTGCAATTTTTGTTGGTTGTATCTTAGTTGTTATTATGTCTTTGTATTGTGGTAGGTTCAATGAAACAAAAAGAATACAATGTTGAGTTACATATCGATAACTGTCAGGCTGTTTTTCTTGGTCAGTATGATTTGTCTGTATTTTACATACAACAAAACTTCTTTTTTAAATTTTTTTAAAGATTTTATTTATTTGAGAGAGAGAGCAGAGAGGGTGAGAGGGAGAAGCAGACTCCCTGATGAGGAGAGAGCCTGATGTGGGCCTCGTTCCTGGGACCCTGGGATGGTGACCGGTGCTGAAGGCAGATTGCTTAAGCGACTGAACCACCCAAGTGCCCCAGCAAAACTTATTTCTGAGTCAAGTGGCAGGGTTGCGAAGAGTATGGTTCATATAATTTTATATCATTTCACACTTTGAATGTTAACCCCTTATCAGACATATGACATATGATTTGCAAATATTCTCTTTTATTTAGTAGGTTGTCTTTTCATTTTGCTGATGGTTTCCAACAGTGTTCAAATAAAGTATGCAAAAGCTTTTTGCTTTGATATAGTACCAGTTGTTTATATTTGTTGTTTTTGCTGCCTTTGCCTCAGAAGGTAGATCCAAAAAAATACTAAGACCAATGTCCAGGAGATTACTACCTATGGTTTTTGTTTTGTTTTGTTTTAGGAGTTTGATTGTTTTAGGTCTTATATTTTGGTCTTTAACATATTCTGAGTTTATTTTTGTGTATGGTATATGTAAATGGTCCAGTTTCATTCTTTTCCATGTGGCTTTCTGCTTTTCCTAACACCATCTATTGAAGAGACTGTCTTTTCCCCATTGTATTCTTGCCTCTTTTGTTGTAGCTTAATTGACCATTAAGTGTGGGTTTATTTCTGGGCTATATCCTGTTCTGTTCATCTGTGTTTTTGTGCCAGTACCATACTGTTCTGATCACTATATCTTTGTAATATATGTTGAAATCTAGGAGCATAATACCTCCAGCTTTGTTCATTTTCAAGATTGCTTTGTTTATTTGGGGTCCTGTGTATTTCCATACAAATTTTAGAATTGTTATAGTCCTGTGAAAATGCTATTGGTATTTTTATAGGGATTGCACTGAATCTGTAGATTACTTTGGGTAGTATGGACATTTAAACAATATTAATTCTTCCAGCTCATAGCAGGATATATTTTTGTTTTATTTATGTAAACAATAGAAAATGTCAATGGCACTAGGAGCTCGGGGTTTTTGAAAAGGTAAAAAAAATGGATAAACCTTAGCCAGACTTATTAAGGAAGAGAGGGGACTCAAGTAAAATCAGAAATGAAATGCAACTTAAAACCTACACCACTGAAATACAAAAGATTTTGAAAGAATACAATGAACAGTTATGCCAACAAACTGGATAACCTAGAAGGAATGGATAAATTCCTAGAAACATACAGTCTTCCAAGACTAAATCAGGAAGAAATAGAAAATCTGAGTAGACTGATCACTACTAATGAAATTGAACCAATAAAAGAAAAGCTCCCAACAACCAATTATATTCTCTTAATAGACTTTGGTTGACTTTTACCTTTTGAAATGAAAGGATTGATAAAGCAACTAAAGTTGATTTGCAACAAAAATTTATTCTTACTGTAATGGGCATTTCAATAAATACTTTCTGTTTTTTAAACCTCTTTTGAATTCACATTTATTGAATGATATAAATGTGCCTTTGAACCTCATCTAACCAATATAAGGCAGAGATGGAATTTAGTAAAAGGGGGGAAAATGTCAAGATTACATGCTTGTCAGACAAAAAGAACTTTACTTGGTGGCTGTTACCAGAAGAAAGTGACTTTCATAGTTCTCTGTATCCATATCTGTATAAAACATGAGTTTTTAAATTTTCCAAGATATAACACTTTGACCCTCATCCAAGTCCTTTACTGAGAAAAATAATTTGGAACCCTCTTTAGGTACTTGGAAGTGTAAAGAAAACACATTATTCGATAAACAGTCTCTCTAAAAACTTGAATAAAAATAAAGCAGGTTTCCTTTGGCAAATTTTTAATACTCTTGGAATTTCATACTCTTTGAATTCAGGTTTGTTTTTGTTAAATTCTCTTTTTTATTATAGCGTCAATAGTTTTCAAGGAATTTTCATTACATTCACTGCATTTACTAACTGGGCTGATCACTACAGTTTAATAATGTGTAAATACTTGAAGAGCATCTATACAACAAGGTCAGTTAGCACTTCAGGAATTATGCTTGGAATCACAATTCTGAAGATCAAACTCACTTTCCAAGAAGTACTAAACTTTTTGGTGATTCAGCATCTCAAAGTGAGGAAAGGAAGGTATTTCTTACGTTTTAAACATATTCCTCCTATCTCAATCACATAATAGCAGAAATTTGTTAACATGCAGAATTGAATTTGTAGATATAGAATGGAACTTAATTTGATAATAACTTTATTGTCTGTCAGTGATATTGTAGATATAAATACAGACTATAAAGCTTAAAACTTTTATGGTTTTCTTTACTTAATTATTCCAGAGACATTTTAGAAGGTGAATTTGTTTGTAGCACAGTCAGAGCAGTTGAAGGAGTCTTACATGAATTAGACTTGTCAAACCATTGGTGTCTGGAACTGTAAGGTGCTAGATGGTTCTCTGTAAGGCAGCTACATCTTAAGTTTCCTATAGCCATGTAGGCATATGAAAGTAAATTTAATTTCAGAACAGTTCGCACTCATGACCTTTTTGCTGTATAATAAACTCTGATTAATGATTCCACTCAAGGTGCTGCAATAATCATTAACTCAACAAGAATCTTAACTAAAATATAAACAATTGAATGAACATTTTAGTACAGATTTTACTGGTGTCAAGATTAGTCCCCCAATTATAAAAAAAAATTATAGTCTTTCTGTTGCTATCAGTGACTTCTCTTTAGTACAAATTGGTGGGATTTAATTACCATATTCATAATACCTCAGTAAAAAATGTGGAAAAATTAATCTGGCTTCTTACAAATATTCCTCTATCAGATTAACAAAAGATCTTCAAAATTTCAGCATGAACAGGGTAGGAAGAATAGTCCACTGCCATTCTGGTAGTGACAGCCACAATAAAATTATTTTTCTTAAATTATGATTAGACACAAGTGATACTTGATAAAAAAATCAACATACAATAAGTATTTTAATGGAAGCTGACAAATCAAATGAACCAATTCAAAAAAGAAAGCCCACCTTCAGATTTCAAAAGCAACATTCTTTATGATAATCTCTGGATCATTACAGTTATTAGGAAATTAAGATTACAGAAATGTTAATTAAACTCAAAGTAACCACTATACTGGAAGACCCCAGATAACTTGGGTATTCTGCAATTATCTTTGTTGAAACACAGACTTGGTGTTTTGCAAAGAAATCATTTGTTCTGCCTTAGTGAAGCTAATTATTCTCAGCATGCAACCACTGTTTCAAATTGCAAAAGGCACATGAGCCTTTGCTGTATGTTGCAGGAATTAAAACCCAATCAAATGAGATAATGAAGTGCATACAAAGAATGTGATTCTACTTTTGCAATGTAATAAAAGCGAAAGCCATTTAAAGAAATGTTGCAAAAATCATAATTTAGAGAGGAAAAACATGCTGTAAAGCAAATGTTTACTATTAATTTTAATTACTTTGTTGCTTAGAGGTAAGCATTAGGTTTATTTATCGTGTGGCTAAGACTTTTCTTTTTAATGACTGAAGAAGATGGTAGCTAACAGTCCAATAAGAAGCAACCTAATGCAGGAGCTTTTTTAATTTCATGGAATACCAAGGAAATAACCCATGTTATGTAGAGATAAACTTAGGTTTATTAGAATTTTGTGAGAATATATTAAAATATTTATGAAAAGTAGACTAGCATTGGTGCTCCTCTGTACTTGTATGATCTAAAATAATGAGATATATTAGCACTCTTATTCATTAAAAAAATACCATCTGTGCTTATATCAGTGACACATTACCCGTTTAAAAGTCTCTACTTATTCTGTCTTTATCTGTGAACCTATTTTTTCTAAGAACACTAAACCATTAGAAGCCCCCATAATTGCATAATGAGCTAGTGAAATATGATTGGGTCTGGGTCTGTGCTCCATTTCACTACAGAGAAATCTCTTGTGGTTTAAGCCCATTGAGTTAATATTTTTTTTTATCATTTGTTTTCTTTCACACTAGCCATTGTCAGTGATGTTTCCTGATCCCACCAATGCTACCTTTCAATTCACATGGAGTGAAATTAAGATGGATTATGGGTTTTGTCCCTTGCTTGTTATGGGAGAAACCAGAGTAAGGTTTTCTTTCAGCTGCCAAGAAAGTATAGTCATCTCAGCAGCCCAGAGTGTGAGAACAGCAGGACTCAAAACATCAGCAGTGGCAACAGAGAGAGCATGAAGTTTCTGCTCATTACACGCTGTAGGGGCTGCCTATCTGGAGCAGTTTACTCTGCAAAGTATTGATTGAGGATAATACCCACTGTTAGTTATTTACATGCCAATACAATACCCTGGCTATTATTATATTATGGGGTTTTTTTCTCGATTTTGTTTTTTTACTCCATATTATATTTCATTTTTGTTACATAAGCCAGTCATATCTATTACGTTGCTCTAGAGTCAAGAAACATGACAGTTTGACTAGCATGTACATGTCCAAGCTCAGCGTCTGATGCACAATGTGTAAGTTGCTGTATTTCCAGAGCTCGACACAGTGCTTGTCACAGGGTAGGCTCTCAATAAATTGTGTCCACTTTTTGTTGAATTAATGGGTGAATTTTCCTTTATTTGGTTTGGAAGATATAGTAGAGATTGTGTAAGAATTGTGGTGAGATAAGTGGGTACTCTAAACTTTTCCACCACCACATCTAGGTCATGCCTTAGCAGGTGCTGGGAAGAGCTTAGATCTAGATCCTTGGCTTTGTACGATTTTGAGGGTATTGCTCTTCAGTCAGTATTATATCCCTATTTTGAATTTGGACTCAAAATGTAAGAATTTCAGAATATTCAGAGAGCTGCAAAATGTGGTTTCTATCACTTTACATTTAGGTACACATATTTTTAAAGGCAGTTTGCCACAATCCCAGGTCTCCTATGTTGAGGACTCACAGCAATTTGGTAAATGAAATATGTTGTGGCTTATATAGTCTTACTTACTGATAGAGTTTTGAAGAACTGCTTTATTCATATCCCAGCTTAACTGCTTAGGTTTATCTCTCTTTGGTTGAGTGAAGTAAAATTGGATGGTGAGCTATTGTTCAGCTCAAATTTGACAGCTCTCAACCCATTATTCAAGTTAGAAAAGAAAATAATTAAAAAATAATGCTCTTTATCATCTGGAATCTATTGCAACATTTTGTGCCATCGATTAGCAAATAAAAGAAAAATATTTTCTTTGTAAATTATAAAAGGATGCAGTTGTCATATGCTGAGACAGGTTAGCATCTATATCTCAAGGGAAAAACTTTCGGAAGTAGCAGACCTGCCAGTAGCAATTAATTAGAAAGCTTTTTATACTGTTTTCAGTTACAGATGTGTACCAGCAGCTTGAGAAAATTGGTAGTGACGTCTGCTGTCACCACAGGATAGTACAATGGCTGGAGCTAATTTAGTGATACTTGCTTTCTTTTTTTTCTCCTCAAAGTGTCATATCTTCATCTTACACTGAGCTTGATTTTCATTGCCGAATGAATTCAGCATAAATATAGTTTTTATTGCATTATAATGCATGGTGTGGGATGTAAGCATATCTTAGTCTATAAAAATGAATGCATCTCTACTTACGAATGCCAAGATGTGTTGAACAGCTGGTCTCTCTTCACCACCTACTCAGCAGAAGTATAAAGAAAGGCCACTATCTTAGCAAAGTAAGACACATCCACTTAAAATATCAATATCAAAACTAAAAAATTGTCAGTTTTTCTAAAAGAACCATAACTATTGTGTAGTAAGTTAAATTTTATCTCAAAGACATGCTTCAGTTTTTTAATTTGTTAATGGTGCTCCTGTGTGCCAAGATTCGTTCATTCTTAGCAGAAGTATTGTTCTTGAGTTCATTCTGCATTTCCAGTCCTGGAACACTTAGGCACAGTTGTTACTCCTCTTTTCTGATTACTAAAACAAACAAAACAGTTCTTTTTAAATTTTAGGCATGTGGATTATTTATTTAAATGATTTTCCTCACAGATATTGTCGTGCATCTGTTATGAACCTTATACTACTTGGAATAAATTTGAATTAGACATATGTTTGTGTTTTTACATTTTTCAGTGCAGATAGTCTCTACTGAGTCACTGATTTTTAGAAAGCTATCTCTCATTCCGACAACACAGTGTATAGGGAAATCATGGCATCCTACTACTTTCACCCTTACCACTAACTATATGTGAAAATTGTTCAACCTCTATGTTGTTTTTTTCTTTTGCTGTGTAATAGTATTTCACCATCTATTTCATCTGATGTGAAAGTTTTAAATGACATTTAACTTATAAAGGTAATGAACATCACTCAATTAAATATTAAAGTTTTGTTTTAATAGTTGACTAGAAAATATAAAAAAGAGAAACATAGAAAATAAAATAATGATTCCCAGTTAAACATGATGGTTGACCTTACAGATTTTTTCTGCTTCATCCACAAACCATACAAAAACATCAACAGTAGAACTTAAAATGTATAAATAAGGCCAAATACAAAAGGAGAGGAGATAATACAAAATGAGTTGTGTCAGAAAAAACTGAGAAGAGTACCTGGCTGGCTCAGTCAGTAGAGCTTGTGACTCTTGATCTTGGGGTTGTGAGTTTGAGCACCCACAAGGGGTGTAGAGAATACTTGAAAATTTCTGGAAAAAAAGGAAAAATTCAGGGAGGAGAAAACTTTAAAAATAACTCCCCTACATGGAGGAAACTGATACCTTATTTGTATCAGAAAGTAAAGCAAAAAATGTTTATCAGGAAAGGTCAGAAGTATCTCCTATTCTGCAGGTGAGGTAAAGAAAGGCTGTCAGGTTGTGGAGCCCAGAGAGAGCCATGTCTGAGGGACTGTGGAGTCTTATAACCTGTTATAAATATAGAGCGGAAAGGGTAGTGCAACATAGGAAACTACTGTCTGTTCACCTCTTTTATCAAAGACAGAAGGTTTTTTTTTCTCTCCTATTGTATTTGGCCTTATGCATTCATACATTTTAAATTCTGCTATTGATTGTTTTGTAGGGTTTGGGAATGAAGCAGAGAGACCTTTTCTATTCCACACATTATGGAGTAATCACGCCCAGCCTGCCTCCAATGCGAGTTTCTTTTTCTTATTTGCTTAGAGTTGAACCCTACGAGAGGTCTACTAAGGCCAACTTAATCACTGCCAGCTCTCTAGAGAGAAGACTCCAGTTTTTACATTTCAGTGATTATTAATCCACTGTTGCCCATGTATGTGCCCAACAGTTTGACCTGAAAATATGTAGAAAGGATGCCTACATAGGCAGACAACAAAAAAATGGCAAGACTTTGGGGTGACACAATTCCCTGATACAGGCAAGGAGGAATATGGCATATGTATTGCTATGTACTTATTAAATACATTTTATTTTCTTCATCTTGGTCATACAGAGAGACAAATTTCCCAGCTTCCCTTGCAAATAGGTTGTGGCTGTATGGTGTAATTTTGCCTAATGGTATGTAGAGAGTAGTAATATAAACATCTCTTGGTACTTTAGAACTCGCTTTCCTTCCTCTTTGCTTCAGAAGAAATCATGTAGGCCATATTTTGAGACATTGAGTGAAAAGATGGAAGTAGCCTAAGACCCTGAAAAGTTGAACAGTTGAATCACTAAACTTGAACACAGATTAGTAGAACTTATATAATCTGATGAATAGAGAGAAAAAAATAAAATGAGCAAAGCCTTAAAGACCTGTGAACCAAATCAAGCATGCCAGCCAATTCGTCATGGAAGTTCCAGAAGGAAAATGAGAAGGGAGCAGAAAAACATATTGAAGAAATAGTGAACAGAAACTTCCCAAATTTGATGCGAAACATTAAATGCATAAGGAATTCAACAAACCCTAAGTAGAATAGAAGATCCACATCAAATATAATAAGAAAATATAAAGCTTCAGAGACGAGAGATTTCCTCAAATACAAAGAAACCACAACAAAGTCATTAACTAACTTTTCATCAGGAGCAATGGCTTCCAGAAGAATTGCAATGCCATCTTCAAAGAGCTGAAAGAAAACAAAAGTGTAAACCAAGACATCTTTGTCTGACAAAACCACCCTTCAAAAATGAAGATGGAGTAAAGATGGTGACAGATGAACAAAGTGATAGGATTGCTTAACAGACCTGCCTTACAGGAAAACTAATGGAAGATCATCAGTCTGAAAGAAGGTTAAACTAGACAATAATTCCAACCACATAAAGAAATGAAGAGTGTCAGAAATGGTAAAGATATGATTAAATATAAAAGAGTCTATATACATATTTTCTTCTGACCTCAAAAATATATAAAATTTTATACAAGTTTTATAACATTGCTCTGTTGGTTTTATAAAGTATATGGATCACATAGAAGGAGGAGAAAAAGATATATTGGAAAATTCTGTATCTTATGGGAGTAGTTCTGAAACAGGTGGTGGAAAGCTGAAATAGACACCGTAGTCTCAGAGTAATCATTAAATTAAAAAAAATTATTTTAAAAATCCAGAGGGATTAAATAGTATTCTAAGAAACACAAAAGAAGGCATAAAGGAGGGACAGAGGAACAAAGATAAGACATAAATATTCATAGTGGTACTGTTTTTGATAGCCGAAAGTGGAAACAACTCAAATGTCCAACTGCTGAGTAAAGGAGAGAAGAAAATGTAGTATATCCTCACAAAATATTATTCAACCATGAAATACAATGAAATACTAATTCACGATATGCCATGAACGAACCTTGAAAACTTAAGCTAAGTGAAAAAAACCATTCACAGAAGGCCACATATTTTGATTTCATTTAAGTGAAATGTCCAGTATAGATCAACGCGTAGATTAAGTTAGTGGTTGCCAGAGTCCGGGGGAAGGGGAGACTGGGAGTAACTCACAGTGGGCTTGGGATTTCTTTTTGGCTTAATGAAAATGTTCTAAAATTACATGGTAGTGATAACACTAAAACTGTGTGAATAAACCTATGCATTGTAACTCTAAATGGGCACTTTATATGGTCTGTAAATTATATCTCAAAGCTGTTATTAAAAATAAAAATAGCAAAATGACAGTGTAAATATAATCATTTGAATAATTGCATTAGATGTGAATAAACTAAAAACCTCAATCCCAAGGCAAACATTTATTGGACTAGATTAAAAACAAACTCAGTTTACATGCTGTCTATAAGGGATATACCCTCAACTCAAATATAGAAATTGATTGAAAGCTAAAGGATGGAAAAAATATATGCTGTAAAAACAAAAATAAGGGGGCTAAAGTAGCTATGCTATCAAAAAAAATAAGCTTCACAATAAGAAAAATTGGTGGAAACAATAAAGGTTATGTCCTAATGATAGAAGGGTCAATTCATGAAGAAAATGTAACAGTGTATATATGCACACCTAACAACAGAGCTCCCAAATATGGGACATAAAATCTGACCAAACTAAAAGGAAAATAGTTTAACAGTGGTACGTGGGGTAACAACAATCCACTCTCAATAACTGATAAAACAACTACACAGAAAGGCAGCCAGATATAGAAATTTAAACAGCACTATCAATCAACTTGAACTTTATAGAAAACTGCAATGTCTGAAGGATACATTTTCTTCGTAAGTGCTGGTGAAACTTTCTTCAGTATAAACCATGAGACATGGCCAAATGAAGGTAATAAATAAATAAATAAATAACATCGAACGAAACAAAATATGGAAATCGTGCAAAGTAGTTCTTCTTACTACAAATAAATTAGAATTCCACACCATAAATAGATCTGGAAAACCTTCAAATATATGGAAATTATATAGTGTGTATAAAAATAACTCCTAGATCAAGGAGTAAGTCATAAGGGAAATTAAGAATATATTTGAACTGAATGCAAATAAAACACAACATAATGAACTGTATGTATTGTAGATAAGCAACGCTTAGGAAGGAATTTTTGGTTTTATGTCTCATATCAAAAAATATGAAAGGCCTCAGTAACTTATGTAACGCAATGTCCTGTGTAAGTAAGTACCTAAGTAACCCAAGCCCTCAGTAACCTAAGTTTCTGCCTTAAGAAATGAAGAAAAAAGAGCAATTAAACCTAAAGCAAGCAGAGGAAAGGAAATTATAAAATTAGAGTGTGAATCAATGAATTAAAACACAAAATCAATAGAGAAAATTAAAAAGAAAAATATGTTCTGTGGAAAGTTAATTTTTTTTTCAAAGACCTTTTGCTAGACCAAGGAAAAAGAAAAGAGACATGAATTCCTAAAGTCAGGGATGAAAGAGGAGAAATCACTACCAACTCTCTATAAATTTAAAGGATTTTAATTGAATATTATGAGCAAACTTTGCCATTGATTTGTAACAACTTGGATAACATGAATAAATTCCTAGAACACAAGTAACCAAAACTTAGGGAAGAAGAAACTGAAAACCTGGGGAGACCTATAACAAGTAAAGAAATTGAAACTGTAATGAAATATTTTTTTTGTAAAGACAGTGTCCAGGTCCAGCTGGTGTCAGTAGTGAATACTAAGTATTTCATGGAAAAGTCATACAGTCCTTCACAAACTTTGAAAATAGAAGAGGAGGGGAACACACCCCAACGTATTCTCTGAGGTGTGTACTACCCTGATACCAAAGCCAGCTGGCATCACAAGTAACAGCAACAAGAAAAAATAAACTCAAGATCAGTGCTTTTTTTTTTTGAGCTTTTGTATTTGAGTTTATTCTTCATTTAACATTTTTTAAAAGATTAT